>JAEQML010046406.1:0-60419 GCA_016904865.1 Pissodes strobi
ATATCACAGGAGCGGCTAAATCTAACAACTATGTTGTCAATCCCATCGCATGCGCAGTACGATGTATCCGAATTACCCATGTGCTTAAGGTCCAATGAATTGCTGTCAATAGATTTTTAGTGAAGTGGTCAGATCCTGTGCTTGTGATAAGGGTTCGATTCCAGTAACAAGACATATTTTTTTAACTTCTTTTAAGGTTATGTATAAAAAGTGTTTCTTCATTTTGGGCATGCTTTGGGTTAGTTTTTATTAGTGTTTGTTGGATGTGCCCCCATAGCTAGCGAAGCGAGCGGAGGGCCATAGAGAAGCGAGAAATTGACAAAGCAATTTGGCAACGTTGTTAACATAGATTTAGCCGCTCCTGTATATCACGGTACGCCCGGGGCTTCAAGCAAAATGTCTGGGGATTTAGACATTCAGGTTATGGTTTTGAAAATTCTAAGATGGTATTAAGGAATGTGAAACGGAAGAAGACAGTGGTATAATTCAATGCTTACGTTGCAAAGCATGGTTTCACTCTAAATTTGTGGGCGTAGATGTCGGAAAAAAACAATTTTTCTGTAGTTCATGCATTGAGTAGTTCTGTAAAATTGAATAGGTATATAGTTTTTGTTCCCATATAGCAAAGTATTTTAAGGGTTTTAATAATTGTTTTCGTTTAAGTTGATTGATAAGTATCGTCAATTAGCATATTTCCATGTACTTTTTATAAGAATTAAATCTTTGTTTTTTAGCAATAACCTACTTTTTCTTACAGTATTATTATCAGTCCATTTTCCTTTGGTTGTTTTATTAGGTGTGTTTTTTTTTAAATACTATTGCTTAATCTTATTAAATATTATGTGGGTACATTTCAGGATACCTGTGGTTCAATTTGAGCAACACGTTTCCCAAATTGAACCATGTGCACCTGTTTTTTTAATTAATTAAAAATATGCATAACTATTTTAAATACTGTGTGTGTGTACCTCTATGTTTCTAGATGTCCAATACATATTTTAGGACCAACGCACTGATGATTTTATCAATTTTAACAATGCTTGGGTAATGTTTAGGAAATTTGGTTCAATATGGGCAACCTTATTCCACGGAACAAAACTGTGTTGTAATGCATTTTGCCCAAGGTTCCAAGCCTCAAGTTAGGTAATCTTGTTGAGAACTAGAGAGCGTCTCGAGCGATTGCGTTGGATATTTCGAAGGCATTCGACAGAGTTTGGCATAACGGATTGCTCAACAAACTGCCGTCCTTCGGACTGCCAGCCTCTCTCTGCAGCTGGCTTGCCAGTTTCCTCAAGAACCGATCTCTGCACTGCAGTTGATGGACACATTTCAGACGCATTCACAATTAACGCGGGCGTGCCTCAGGGCGCAATGCTTTCACCAACTCTGTTCCTCATCTATATTAATGACCTGCTGACCAAAACGAATAATCCTGTTTACAGTTTTTGCAGATGACAGTAACCTTGTCTCCCAATTTAGATCAGAAAAACCTTTACTGGCGACTGACTTACCAAGAGGGCCAATACGGCGGCGCCGGCCAGCGGGCCCTGTCATCATTATGGCAGTATCGACCATTCCTTCATCCTCGTCAGTCGAACTACTGGGTATCTCGGTCAACAATAATATGTCCTGGCATAACCACGTTCCTAACATCGCAAAATCAGCCTCCCAGAAGCTTGGTGCCCTATTTCGCAACAAAAATCTCTATACACCGCAGTAGTTGCTCTGCGCTCTACAAAGCTCAAGTAAGACCGTGCTTAGAATATTGCTCACACATCTAAAGTACCGCACCAAAGCACACCCTAAAGCTGCTGGATTCCATTCAGAAGAGAGCTGTGCGTCTCGTCGGCGTTCCGGAGTTGAACCGGAATCTAGATAGTCTGGAACACCGCAGACATGTGGCCGAAATGTCCCTGTTTTACACATACTTTCACGGCAGATGTTCCCAGTATTTGGCCCGGCTCATCCCGCCCCTGGCAACGCCTGTCAGACAGTCACGACAGACGGCAGGAGCGCACCAGTTCGTCGTACAACTGGAAACACCTAGAACATCGCTTTGCAAGAACTTTTTTGTCTGGTGCACTGCATCAATGTGGAATTCACTCCCAGGATATCTGTTTCCCCCTAATTACAACCTACAACTATTCAAGAACCGTGTCAATCAACATCTTCGCGCACACACCGCTCATCGAGTGCCATAGGATCTCCCTTTAGTGTGTGCGCCACTGCCATAAAAAAAATTGAAACTAAATTCTTTTTTCTCCTATTTTCGATTTACCTTTGATTTATTAATATATAAGCTAGTTTTGTGTCACTGAGTTTTATATTTAAAGGTAGGAATATAAAATACACTCAAATCCGTAAATTGGACTTCCAAGTTTAAAAAGTTCAATTTTATGAATTTGGTAGACCAAAAAAAATATTTATTGAATAATTTGTGGATGATACAATTTTTTACTAGTATTAAAATTTAAATAATTTTAGATTTTTTTCCAGTAAAAAAGTTAGTTAAGAAGGTAAAAAGGGTGTCAAATACTAAAACAGTCAATTTTGTTAAATTTTAAGCAGATTTTAAAAATACAGTAATAGAAGAGCGGGTCCGCTAATTTCCTCCTGCCATTTTTTAGCATTACTTCTTTGATATAATGTTGTACAGACACCTAAAACAGGGCTAATATATGGAAATCAAAACTATAAACAACATACAATATTCCCTACAATTGTTATTAACATTTTGCTTTAACTTTGTGCCGCTATAATGAAAAAATATATAGTTTAGGCATTATAATTCGTTTAATCATAGATTGATCTAAAAATCTATTTATTTTACCATTTTTAATTCGACATCCACTGTAAAAAGTGAATGTAAGTTTCGGTAATATTACCATTATAACTAAGCAATTTTTACTTCCTATTTGGTGTAAAATATGAAATAACTAGTTTTTTCAAGTAAATTTACAGCTGGTGTAATATGTTTTAACAATACATTACCTTACGTTTAATTACACAAATATACACTATATCCCACACGTTTATGTAATTGAATGCAATATTATTTAAAGTCATGTAAAATTATGTAAAAAATGTAAAATCTATTATTTTTACATGGTACGCTATGGAAACCTTATATTATTGGTATTATGCACGCGCAGTTCATCTTCCTCTGAGCATCGATCACCAGATCGGGTGAACAGAACAGACGTGATGGCTTTCATACGGCATTCTGTGGCCAAAATGGAGGGATATTTTGTGATTCTGTGTATTGTATGTGTTGTTCCACTTGCTTGTGAGCGGCTATTTTTATCGACAGGTGCTTTTTCGTGTATGTTGAGTGTACTTTAATGTTTTTGCCAGTTTGTACAAAACATGAACATATTTTACTGTAAGTGTTGCCAATGTACTGTGGTCTTTATATGATGCTTATAACCTTTTCCACTGTAGGCTAGGATTGTCAATAAGTTTGCCGTACTTTCTTGCCAAACCAGAAGACGCCCTTTGCTTTGCTCTAAAGTTATGGAATATGATAGCCTCTGTCATCTATTTTTAAAGTCAAAACTTCTTTAGGCGCGTTTTGCGTTTTTTTGCGGGAGTTGAATGAGACCGAGCCGTCACGCATCACGCATCACGCGTCATGCTCGGATATGTAACGTAACGCTCCTTCTACTGGCATCTTCCCGTATAGGTAGAGGGCTGAAATTTTCAGTGGATGTAGCCGGGGTAAAAAGAAGATTCTGGACGAAAACGAAACCTCGTACCTCCTCCCGTTTGGCCAGGAGAGGGGGAGAAGGAAAAACTTAAATAATTAATTTCGGGAGAACGGGAAGAGGTACGGGGTCGAAATTTTTATGCTAGGTGCGCCACGTGGGGGGGCCACCTTAGGCCACGCGAGGGAGGGCCGGGGCTTTAATTTAAGCCGGGATTTTGGGGGGAAAGCCGTTTTTCGCCCGTATCTCTGCAACGAAGGCTCGGATCGAAATTCTGATAAACGATGACACCGCTTATCGAAGTTTTCACTTCTGTCGTGCGGTCTTAAGCACACACCAATTTTTTTTTTTTTATATTTTGAGTAATACAGTTTTCACTTTTTTTTTACAGCAGTTTTTATTAAAGAGTTAATATATTAACAACCTGTTTTTTTACCCTTACCTATACGTTTTATATATCTGTCATGGAAATAAGGACTATGTTGTTGCAAGGCAGTGGCGTAGCTAGAAATGTGGACGCCGGGGGGCAAGCCTATCCGCTGGCGACTAAAACAAACCTATATTTTATGTATATATACAAATAATTTGCGTATATATACGCAAATTATTTAAAAAATAATACATCATTATATTAAACGTATATTTTTGAAGTGAAACTTCTTTACGCGCGCCGGGAGTAAAATTTGAAGGTCGCGATCCCGACACACGGCGGGCGAGCTGGCAGGGAACGGAAAACGGTCACGGACGTTTATTGTGATATCTTTGTTAGTTTACAAGATAAAAATACGGGATTTGCTGTATTACCTTGTCAAGACATAAGCGAAACTTTTATGAAGAATAGTTTTTTTTTCATTTAGTCCTTCCCTTTTTGTTAATTGAGTGATACCTATATTTACAAAAAACTACTTTTTAACCAAATCCGTTAAGATATGTATAAGGCTAGGGCGTTTAATTATTGTGATATCTTTGTTAGTTTACAAGATAAAAACATGGGGTTTGCTCTATTACCTTGTCAAGACATAAGCGAAACTTTTATGAAGAATAGTTTTTTTCATTTAGGCCTTTCCTTTTTGTTAACCGAATCCGAATGATATATTAAAAAAAAACTATTTTTTAACCAAATCCGTTGAATATGTATAAGGCTAGGGCGTATAATTATTGTGATATCTTTGTTAGTTTACAAGATAAAAATATGGCGTTTGCTCTATTACCTTGTCAAGACATAAGCGAAACTTTTATGAAGAATAGCTTTTTTTCATTTAAGCCTTCTATTTTTGTTAATTGAGCGATATATTAAAAAAAACAACTTTTTAACCAAATTTTAGGCTAGGGCGTTTAAGTTTAAGAAGTTTCACTTCTGATATGCGCACATAGTGCACACGCTTTTTTTTATTTACAGGAATATGAATATAAAATATATAAACGGTAACCAACCAACAGGTACATACATATTTAAATATAAACGTAAACTAAAAATCTGTAACCTTAATCAATTAATTAATTAATTAAACATTGGAGTCTTTCTTCGGTTTTGAATCGACGTAAATTGATCGATTATTTGATCAAAATTTATTTTTTGGATAAATTCATTTTCTATGCTTAGTATTGCTAGGCTATTAAGACTTGTCTGGCTAATGATACTGCCTAACTACGAAACTCTAAAAAACACATACTTTTTCACGACCGAAATTTTCAGAATTTTTGTCTTTGAAGTCGCATGCCGCCTTACGCAGCGTTTTTACAAATTTGCATGTACCAAATGCCGCCGCGCCGGGATATATCTTTTTATTCCACGTAGAATATATAATAAATACCTGACACAAAATGTATTGATTGGTTGGGTAAAAAGTTTAATACATATTTTGTTCTTTGATTGAATTATAATTGAATTATTTTAAAAACTCACATAAGCTCATGAGCATTGTTAGCATTAGAATATTTATAAATTCGGAGTGGCGCCTAATTTCTCTTGGCGCCGTGGGGCCTTGCCCCCCCTGGCCCACCCGGTAGCTACGCCACTGTTGCAAGGTTAGGATAGTAGTACAGTGTTATTTATATATTATTTTACAATGTGTCTATATCGACACCCCACTTTCAACATAAAAACGAAACGTACAGCTTAAAATGTTGTGTTGCGTATAAGTCATAGTGGTGCATATTACTATGAACGATTCTGAATGATGCCATTTCGGCACGCAAAGGAGTGTCGAAAAGAACATCTTTTCGACACTACTTTTGTTTATTAGTTGCTATGATATTAACAAAATAGTTCAATGTCAAGCCCAACTAGCAAAAATTGCGAAGCCGTTTTGAATGGGATTCATACATATATCAAGATGTCGATTTACATTGCTTTACATAAAATCACATGTAAAATAATGTAATAAAAAGTAAGCTTACATATATCAAGACGTAGATTTACATAAAATTACATATAAGGCAATGTAATAAGAAGTAAGTTTATCTAAACCAAATTATAAATTTACATTAATGTTCCCAAAGAACATATTAGATATTGTGAAAACTTTTGCTTTTTTACGTAAATGATTTGAATAAGAATGGAAATTTACACCGTATATCAAGGAAATCTTTACACAACTAGTCAAGTAAAATATACTCGTCTTGTAGTTTATGGTAATTTTAGTTGAAGGTCCAAGGCAACCCGTTGCCAACGATTGAGTATGTAATTTTACATAAATACTTTTTACTGTGTCGAGTGTAGCGAACCTACTACCGGTCTTGAAAGTCAAGTCTCGGTCTCGAGTATAATTCTCGAGTCTCAGTCTCGGTCTCGTTTCGAGAAAAGGTTGAGACGGAGACTTGTTTGATATTTTCGTGAAACCCCAGACAAACACGTTTTGCCATTTTTTTACACAAAGGTAGTACAAGTAATAACCTACAAAAATAGACGGTGCCATTAATATTAGAATGAGCCTGCATCTCTCTGTTAATCATGACTAACCTGCATGCAATAATAGTATATTATTTTATATGGTGGAAAAGTAATACTTTTCATGACGCGCTCGTGTTTAACAGCCGAACGGAGTGCTGCTGTTTTTTCTTCAAATGTCGACAAATTAAAGATAAGTGGGTTCGCAAGGCAGCTTAGACCGGTGCGGTGTCGGTAAATAGACTCAGGTTGTTGCTATAGTAATGTAACATAAAGCTGTCAGTGGACACTGTCAACAATAATTATATTTTTAAAGTTGCGTCTTCGATTGCATTTTAATTCCGTATTGATAAGCAGTTATCGAGTAAGTTCGATTAAATAATAACCAATTTGTTCCTAAATTAGATTGATTTTTAGAAATGCAGTGCACAAATTGAATGATAAATACAAATTTTAGTTTAATAACTCTTGAGTTGTTGACGCTTATTTTGTTGTTTGTTTGTATTGTATCTATGTTGCTATGACAACACTTTTACCTCCGCCGGCGGAAAAGTGAAAAGTAAAGCTTACTGACGTTTGAAGAAAAAATATATTGCCATATAGCCTAATATGTCGAGCAGGTTGTCAAGCTTTGATCTAAGATCATATAGTTTATAGTTCTAAAATATTTAACAAGACAATTCGAACAGAGATGTCTCTTTAAGTGTTCAAAACCATAGACTACCTCTAACAAGCATTTCGGTTTCTGTAAGGCGCTGATGACTTTATTTAGTAGGTACCCCTATTTTACAAAACCCTAATAAAATATCCTAACGTGGATTTCTGTCAAAAAATGTGACACCGGTTGATTTATTAAGTTCGGTTTTAAGTCTCGACTCGTGCTGCTCTAAATCCCCCGTAGAGAAAAACAAAGGCGGCATACCCGATGGGGCGGAATCGAATCTCCTTCTATTCCCTTTACATTTCACATATTGTTCGTTGTTGCTTCGTGGACGTGTGTACGCTCCAAATTAGGCTAATTTTTTGCGATTTGACACTATTGCGATTAGATGAGGATAAATGAGGGTGGCACTTAATTTATACGATAGTATATTATATTATCAGATTACATTTTTTTCCGGAAAAAGTGCCCTATAAACATTGTTTAAAGAGGATTACCGGCCTAAAGAATTTGTAATTACTTTGAACATGGTTGTTAAGACAATATATCAGACATTGAAAATAACGGTGAAGTAAGATAAATCATAATAGTAATAGATTCTAAGTAAATGAATATCGGCAAAAATTAAAAAAAATCTATTTCGAAGCTATTCATGTAAGTACAGGGTGATCGAAATACCTCTTCATATGGAAATATCTCTATTATTTTTTAAATTAGAAAAAAGATGTTCGACTTATTTTGCTTTTGCGGAAGCTTTTTTGGTGTATCAAAAAAGCAAGACACCTGCCAACTTTGTTTTTTAATGTAATATACCAGATTCTTTAATGATTTTGAATTTTCTATTAATTTACATATAATTTTTATATAATATATTATCTATCAAAACTTGTTTTCGAGATATTGAAGGTTTTAAAATTAGGAAATACTAAATTTTTGTCAATATAATTGCTTGTCTTTTTAGATACCTACCTGCTGCTACCTGGACATAAAGGTTCATTTTTCAAATGTCATGGCATTGATGCTTGAAGTCTGATTTACTGAGTCATCTTTATTTTCTGCTAATATTTTACAAAATGAGCTATTCGATGATCGAAGGGTTGAAAATTGTCGAGCTTTATTTCAAGAATGATAATAACCCTACAAAAATATGAGTAGTGTATAGGGTAAATATTCGGAATGGTCAGAGAGTACCTACCATCTGCACCAACTGTAATTTATACGAGGAACTTATTGCAAGAAACAGCATCTCTAGTAAGTAAGAAAAGACAAAACAAAATAACGAAGAAAGGGATCTTATTATAATCTTTTATCTTCAAGAAAATCTATCAGAGACCATGTCTGAGATATGAATCAGGAAACAAGAGAGTTAGATATGGGATTGTTCAGAGAACTTTAAATCAACACGGATATCATGATCCTAAAATTAGGTCAGCTCAAAAATTTAGGTATGAACTAAATAGAAGAAAACTCATTATAATGGAAAGTTTCAATCAAAGTTCATTATTTCAATAAAATTTTGTGGACCTATTAGATCCAATGAAAATCCACAATCTGTTGAGCCAATTGCCTTTCAAGAACATTCCTCAATACAAGTTTTGTGCGGCATTTTGGAAAATAAGGTCCTGTTTTTACCAGTGGCACCTTAAATAGGTTAAGATATTTAGAAATTTTGAAAATTGTGGTATAATACATTTAAAATCTGGCATTACAAGTGTGCAAACTAGGAGGATATAAGAAAGTTCTACCTGGAGTTTCCTTGTCTCAATGTCTGTTTTGGCACTGACGACCCGCCAGTCTGTTGCGAAGAGATTAGGCAAGTAATCGCCTCAGGAATATAAGCATACATCTCAAATTCCATCAAGTTACCGTCAAAAGGAGAGCTCTGGTGCGACAGAGAATGCGAAAGAGCATCAGTAGGTAGGTAACAACAGGCCTACAAGTACAAGCAGCAAAATCTGACCGCTGAAAGTTACAGCTATTTTACCGAAGCGAGAAACGAATGCAAGCGTGTGATTTACGAGACTAAGGACAAACACAATCAAAGAACCAGGAATAAACTTTTGCAATGCCCCAGTGGCTCCAGGAATTTCTGGTCGGTAGCAAAGGCAGTGAGTAATAACTTTTTAAAAACGTCTCTTCCATCTTTGACGGACGAACGCGGAATCACGGCAACTACAGCTAAGGTAAAGGCAAACATGCACACCGAAATGTTTTCATCGCAACGTCCCCCATGGCAAGGCTCTCCCCACCATATCCAACATCAACACTACCATGACAGAAGTTAAGTTTCACCACCGTGACATTCGTAAAATTCTCAAAGGGCTAGATACGCAAAAGGCATCAGAGCCTGATGGAATACCTGCCATCGTGTTAAAGAACTGCGCCAACCAACTAACACCAATTTTTCCAGACTTTTTTCCCTGTCTTACCTAAAAGGTAAGTTTCTTGGAAAGTCGATCGAGTAGAACCTGTTCGAAAAGTAGGCAAGAAAACCACGCCCTCAAACAATCGCCCAATTGCCTTGCTTCCTATAATCCCCAGAGTCATCGAACGTATAGTCAATCAGCAACTACTCAAGTACCTCTGTACCAGCTTGCTTGCCAGTTCCCTTAAGAGTCGATCTCTGCACGTTGCAGTTGATGTATACATTTCAGACACATTCACCATTAATGCGGCAGTGCCTCAGGGCAATCTCTATTCATCATCTATAGTAATGACCTGCTGACCGAAACCAATAATACTGTTTACAGCTTTGCAGTTGAGTACCCTTGTCTCCCAATTTAGATCAGAAAACCCTTTACCAGCGACTAAGACTTATGACCGCAGAGAACCAAATTAATTAATCAAGATCTGTTAGGCTTCGAACCTGGGGCGACGAGAATTTGGTCCAGTTCAATGCAGCAAAAACTCAAGCAGCCACGTTTACCAAGAAAGCCAACACGGCGGGACCTGATATCATTATGGGAGGATCGACCATTCCTTCATCCTCGTCAATCGGACTACTGGGTGTCTCGGTCAGCAGCGATATGTCCTGGCATGAACCACGTCGCCAACGTCACAAAATCAGCCTCGCAGGAGCTTGGTGCGCTCTTTTGCACCAAAAAACTGTATACACCGCAGCAGCTGCTCTTGCTCTACAAAGCGCAAATAAGACCGTGCTTAGAATATTGCTCACACATCTGGGGTGCCGCACCTAAGCACACCCCAAGGCTGAAGGGTTCCATTCAGAAGATAGCTGTGCATCTCTTAGGCGAGTTTTTGTTCAGAGCGATATTAAGTAGCTAACCAAGTAGCTACCAGTCAGTACATTTGATTGTGTTTTTTTCGATACCGACTGCAGCCATAAAGGTTACCTCAATTGCTACTGAGAGTATTATGGGTCCCAAGGCGCAACAGAAGCTTACGTGCAGAAGGCCGGAGGTGATATCGGCGGAGATCAGAAAAGATATGTTTAGGATATACTTGTGATCTTTCTACGTAATGTTACTGGTGTGTTACTAAAATTTTCATCTGGTATTAGATTGCGTGTTTTATTTCTTTCTGCGTAGTATTGATAAAAATATTTTTGGAACTGTTTAGGTATAAGCAATGCGTACCGATGCTAATTTAAATCAGTATACCTCTGGTAGAAATACTATTTACTAGTGTGACTCGATTAATGCTAATATTTTTTTATATTATATTTCTCTATTTTTACAATTTAATATGTATCGTGGTAAATGATAAGCATTGTCGTTCTGACCGATTAACTGTCTGATTATAGTAATTTTACATAACGGTATTTCATAAACGAATTGTTAAGGTTTATTTATGTACAGGGTGTCCCATTTTTGTGTTTTACTGGGTTTCTCGCTTATGAGTAGAGATACAAGGCTGCGGTTTTCGCAATAGTTGGCTACTTTTTTGTGAAACTAAAAATGCCACATTCAGATTTTTTCTAGCCCTCTTAGTTTCTAAGATACCGAGCGAATTTGAAAACGTTGCATTTTTGGACCCTCCCTCGTATCTCAGTTATTGTTTATCTTATCGGAAAGATAAAAAATGTTCCTTATGCAGTTTTCAGTTGTTGAGATATTGACTAAAGTTATTTTTTCTTAAATAGAACACCCTGTATATTATTTTTTTTATATTAACTACCTCGTTATCGGCTTTCTAAAAATATAATATAGTCTATACTTGTTTTCATAAATAAAATTTAAAAATGCATTTTTTGCTTTTTAACATGTTTTTTATGGGGTTCCGCGCTTATGAGTGGAGATAAAAAGATCGGTTTGCGCAATAGTTTGCTACTTTTTGATGAAATGAAAGATACCATAATTACATTTGTCGTGGCTCTCTTAGTTTATGAAGTACGGGATGATTTTGAAAATTTGTCGTTTTTAAGCACCACCTGTATCTCGGTTATTTAAAAAGTTATTGTAAATGCAAAAACGGTTTATATAGATTTTTTTACCGTAGAATCTAGTGACGTACTTGTTTTTGATGTGTAAACATCTTACGCGGCGGTATGAGGGTAAATCTCGGGAAATGTGTGGACGGAAATGGGGGGACGGAAATGTGGGGACGCAATTTGTAAAGCGATTGTGACAGTATAGACTTTCTGCGTGTTAGCCACACGTAATAACTACTACACTACGAAACGATATGGAAAAAAGCTTAATTTTTGTATATGTATAGAGATAAAGAGTAATGAACAACCTAAATCACATAAACGTCTTAAATAATGAGTAGTTATTTTAGAAAAAAATCTAATGTCACCAAGAATAACATCAAGCTATAGACACAGCTTATTCACTACCAGCTAGTCAGTCATCTTTGATTTGGGAAAGTCAATAACCAAACTTTGCAAAGTTTAGAGGGCCATGACTGAATATTGTTTTAAACGTCTGGGCATCTGAATAATACTTTAACAGTTCGTTTAATTTAAAATAATAATATGCTTTTTTATCGTCTAAAATCCGTTTAAAAACGATTTTAAATGGCAAAATTGTATAAAGATCATTCACGGCCGTCCTGGATTAGCTTGCTTCTCAAAGCGAACGGGTTATAATGTCACCATCGGTTTACAAATTCAGTTCTCACATTTTCGTCCCCCCATTTCCGTCCACACCCGAGATTTACCCTCATACCGCCGCGTAAGATGTTTACACATCAAAAACAAGTACGCCACTAGATTCTGCGGTAAAAAAAATCTATGTAAAACCGTTTTTGCATTTACAATAACTTTTTAAATACCGATATACAGGGGGTGCTTGAAAACGACAAATTTTCAAAATCACCCCGTAGCTCAGAAACTAAGAGAGCCACGAGAAATGCAATTATCGCATCTCTCATTTCTTCAAAAAGTAGCATACTATTGCGCAAACCGCATCTTTTTATCTCCACTCATAAGCTAGGAACCCCATAAAACACATGGTAAAAAGTAAAAAATGCATTTTAAAATTTTATTTATGAAAATAAGTAGTAACTATAATATATTTTTAGAAAGCCCACAACGACGTAGTTCATATAAAAAAATAATATACATTCCATTTAAGAAAAAACAACTTAAGTCAATATCTCAAAAACTGAAAAACTTGAAAAAATCTAACTACACCACTGGAATCTACGTAAAAAAAATGCATAAGTAACATTTTTTACCTTTCCGATAAGATAAAGAATAACTGAGATTAGAGGGGGGTCCAAAAAGGCAACGTTTTCAATTTCGCCCTGTATCTTAGAAACTAAGAGGGCTAGGAAAAAACTGTACGTGACATTTATAGTTTCAGAATAATAGTCAAGGATAAGTAGTCAACTATTGCGAAAATCGCATCCTTGTATCTCTACTCAAAAGCGAGCAACCCCGCAAAACACACGAAAATGGGACACTCTGTACAACTGCGACACGTATACCATGGTACACGCGCACAAGGTTTAGTAGTAATAAGTATTATCCTGATGACTTTTATTACTAGTATGATAGATGCCTTATGTATATTTCATAATCATTCGGTAAATTTTATTGTTACTTCCGTTATAGTTAAACGTACCTAATAATAATTCTTTATCTATTCCACTTCCATTATACTTCAGTTTAATTCAAATTACTGTCTGTATGTATACATAACTGATCTAGTTCTATATTCATGAGCATATAGGTTATTACTTGTTTCCAATTAAGCTTTTTTAATTATTTTTTTTAGTATTTATATTATTCTGTTTATTGGAGGAAACATGACAACACGTTAACGTCAAACTAAAGAGCGCCCCATAAACTTATATCTGCACGAATGTACCGTCTTGAATTTGCTCTGAAATACCTCAACCAAACAAGTGTAGTAGATGTGAAACTGCTGGCGCCCTGGTCAAAATAAATAATTGATCCACTCCCACGCCGACGAGCAAGTCGGAGCACATGTTGGACTGGCCGCATCCTTAAGGGTAAGTAACATCTTATTAATTTTATATTTAAAAGGGTTTTACGTGCAACAAATATTGTATTGAGATGAGTTATAATTCGTTTCAAGCTTAATTCGATTACAGTATGATCTTGCGACAGCGTCTGCCAACTCATAAATATGATAATAGTGTCCATTTCTTGCCAAATTTATTCGTCGGTTGACATTGGAAAAGTCATAGCAGGTATGTACAGCGTTAGTAACCAAGTAAGGTTTATTTTTTAGCTCTGTAACTGTTGGCTGTGAGCTAGGATTCCCATAATTTTCCTTTGCAATATAATGAGCTAAAAACATAATTTGCTGTATTCATACGTATGAGCCAACAGTTTATTTATTGGCCATTTTTATGTATTTTTATAGTGATGAAAGTCTTTTAATGCTATCAGCAATAAAATTCCAGCATATTTGAAAACTTGAGTGAAATGTGGATGGATAAGAAAAATAGTGACGCTAAACTTTTAAATGCTTGACATTTACGTCTAAACGAACTATAACCGATTGAAAAAAGCAACACATGTGTATTCCTCCCATATACTTATCACAATTTTTTTATAAAAATTTACCTGCTGAAGGAAACATTAGGCAACAAATCCATTGGCAACGAAGAATAACTTACCAATGAACCTTTTTAATTTAAATTATAACAATCGTTTTTGAAAATTACCACAGTGATTTTGAAGTTATTTTAATTTACAACTGTTTATTTTTCACACCATGAGTCGATATTCAATTCAAAAGATTGCCAAGCGATAAAAATTTCATCCGTATAAGATTCATCTACTACAAAAATTATATGAAGACAATTTTGACCGCAGAATCGAGTTGTGCATAACTTCGCACATGGATAAATTGAGCCAAAATTTAAAATTTTCAAATATTATTTTGTTTTCTGGCGAGTCTGCATTTTGTTTGAAAGGACAAAGGAACCGGCACAACTGTAGATGAAAATCCACATCGAATGGAGCAAGTCCACACCCAACGGCCGCAAAAAGTCACTGTTTAGTGTGGTATTATTGGTGCACCTATCATAGGACCCTATTTTATTAATGGAAATTCAACTCTGCCCGATATTTGGTACTTTTGCAAAAATCATTAGTTCCAGATCTTATTCGATTATTTCCGAACAATAATAATCCAAATTTAATAGCAGAACACATATGGGTTGGCAGGATGGGGCACCTCCGCATTTTGGAATTAAAGTATGGGGAAATCAAACCTTTCCTGGCAGATGGATAGGGCGTAGGGGAACCATTGAATGGCCAGGTAGGTCTCCCGATATGACCCCCCTTGACTTTTTTATGAGGTCATATTAAAAATTTAATTTACAAAAATAGACCCCAATATGTCGAAGAGTTTCAGACACGGATCACGCATGAAATTCAGTATTTCTCAAAATGCTCTTATAAATACACTACGAAATTTTGTTCAGCGGATCAAGAGGTGAATGGAGAAGAGTAAAATAAGACTGTAAACCCAAATTTGACAATTTCAATAATAACCGTTCTTTTTCCAAATACATAGATGTTTAAAACTATACCTAGAAATTGTTTAAGTAATATTTTCAACACTCGATAACTTGAAAACGGTTGAGTTTAGATACATTATGTATATTACAATTTTTGCTTAAAATCGAAAGAAGGATTAAAATATCCAATAATATACAGGGATTTCTATTTACAAAAATGTAACTTTGATGTGCCACGACTTTATGACCGATCCTGAATACCTAAAATTATTAACGCCTATTAGGCACTCAAAACCCCTAAAACTTTAGTATTTAACTTTTTTCGATACCCTGTATATTTTAGCCAATAATCGACTGTTCCCGAACATATCAGCGACCCAGTATTTCTTAATTAATAATTATAATTTCATTATATGTTATTGTTAAGATATTGTTGTTTCCAGTATTTTAAATGGCTGCATTTACTAAAGGTTATTCCTTTTCGAAAGCTCTACCGTGAACGATTTCCGAACTTGCTTAGTTGGTAACAGTGTACAGGATTTTCTCTGGTATTTCCACCTTATCTATACGTCTTCATATGGGAGGTAGACAAAAGTCTTGAACACAAAAGTTTTACGGCTCTACTCGAACTACCTGAAGAGCTGCAAAAAAAAATCAGTTAGAATCAGGAAAATGAGAAAAATTTACAACTTGTGTGTTTTTAAGAGAACACAGTTCATTTTCGGATAGTCCGTTCCTTACTGATTCCGAATATACTAGGTGTTCCATACATTAATGTGTTAGAATGAGGACGGTATAATAGTATATTATTTTATATGGAGGAAAAGTAACTTTTCCTCCAAATAAAATATGCTGTTTTTTCTTCAAATGTCGACAAATTAATGCAAAAAGTCTCTTTTTAATAGTAATAATTATTATTATTAAAGATAAGTGGGTTCGCAAGGCGGCTTAGACCGGTGCGGTGTCGGTGAATAGGCCCAGGTTGTTGCTATAGTAATGTAACATAAAGCTGTCAGTGGACACTGTCAACAATAATTATATTTTCAAAATTGCGTCTTCGATTGCGTCTTAATTCCGTATTGATAAGCAGTTATTGAGTAAATTCGATTAAATAATAACCAATTTGTTCCTAAATTAGTGATTTTTAGAAATGCAGTCACATATTGAGTGATAAATACAAATTTTAGTTTAATAACTCTTGAGTTGTTGACGCTTATTTTGATGTTTGTTTGTATTGTATCTATGTTGCTACGATAACACTTTTACCTCCACCGGCGGAAAAGTGAAAAGTAAAGCTCCGGCGGAGGAAAAACGAAACTTCACTGCCGCCTACACAGTCGAGCAATGACGGATTTACTGGCGTTTGAAGAAAAAATAATATATTGGTCTTGTGCATTGATTTTACGGCATAACTTTTGTCATTTCCTCACTTAGATTTAAAGATAGAAGTATCAAACGAGATATATTCAAAATCAATAAGGATCGGAATATTTGATAAGTTAACCATTTAAAAAACTGAAGTATTTTTTCTCATAGCAATGCCTTGTATATCATGCAAATTTTAATCCAAAAGGATCATGCACACAGCCTTTACCCTTCATTTAATTTTTTCTCATGTTTACAATTGTTACTTCTTCGAGTAGAACCTTAAAAATTTTTGTATTTTAAATTTTTCCTACAGAAAAGCATACAGATAAAGTACAAAATACAGAAAAATTCTGTTTATTTAATAATTTTGAAAATATTACTGTATTTAAAAATGTCTCGTCTACGCACGTAAATCATAACAGGCATCGAGTAACATGGTAGTGTGGCCTGCGACCCTTGCTGCCCTTATCTACGATCATGGCGACACATGCAGTGAAATTATGCCCATAAAAATATGTGACCCAACATTGCTGAGGCCATACGCAGTATCTTATAATAAGGATGGCATCGTGAGAGATGTTATGATAAAGCACCTACACAAGACCAAAGCTGCTTCAGGTAAGGTCTTCAAAATATTACTCGTTTCTCAAAAGTTCGCTTTTGCCATTATGGATAAATTTAATCTAAGACAAAATTATTGCTGCTTACGCAAGATTGTGATAGTAAAATTTTAAACTGTCTATTGGTTCAGAGATAATTCCACATATAAAGTAAAAGTGTGAAGACTAAAAAAGAGCAACGGCACTAACCCAAAATGACCAGCTCTCATTTCTTAGTACAACGTATTGTTAATTTTCCTCTCAGTAAAGAAAGATTTATTAATGAAAAGGTGACAATTAAGACTACAGTGAAAGTTAATGGTTTCATGCATGTGTTTAGGGTCTTCTTCGTGAATCCACTTTTTTCATTAATCAGGATGAAAATACAAAATATGTCTTAATAATTATATGGTATCATATAATTTTCAGTATACTAGAGGTCTCGATAAAGTTTTTAAGAGCATATATAGATTTAGGATTAGTATACCAAACTCAGTTAGGAGATTATTGAGTGGTCCAAAAGACAAAATTGAACCATTGTAAGAAAGTGGAAATTATGAAATTTGATGACACATTTCATGGTAAGGCAAATTGGCACGCGCAGAGTAACCGGACATAAAATATTAGCTCTCATGTTAACTTTTTAAATAGGTTAATTAATATTAGTGTTCAGTGTTATCATGTTGATCGATATTGAACTGGGCGGCATTATTGTAATCTACTAAAATGCATAAGCTACTAAATAAATATCACCCTGTCCTAAGTTTGAACTTAAACTTGGAAATTGTTATATAAACATTAAAGGCAAACTATAAACAACGCGGGCAATCAACGGGAGCGATTATGAACCTTAAGCGAGCAATGGTCATAATTTTTTTAATATAAATACGCTACTGATCCTTCAGTTCGGCAGGCTTTTGTCTCACCTTAAACCAGCTCCCAGGTTAGCTACATAGCTACCTTCCAGTTCTATCCGCTCCTAGGTTAGCTACATTGCTGCCTTCAGGTTCTAATTCTCTATTCCTGACTCAAACCTAGTGTGTGCTCTTTCACCTTAAATAAAACTCAACATAAAGCTCTTAAGAAAAACTATAATTATAAGACCGTGACCAAAGGCCTATAAACAATCACAAACTGAAACAGACCGACCCTAGATATGCGAATTAACAAAGAAAAATTCTAAAAAAATTAAATTCACCGGCAAAATTAGAATACAATTGGAATTTTAAAAAGCTTTAAAAACGCACTTTTGCCATGCAAACCGTCCAAAAGCAGTTAAAAAAGGTCGGGCCAAGCGTTGGAGATACGCGGCACACTTATTTACGTCTCTTTTTAATAAATTTTTCTAATGTGTGAGATCGGAATTTTAATAGCCTCTTGTCGCACCCACACATCAAATGGCGACTTTTGCCTATAAAACCGCCGCATCCGAACGAGATCGTCAGAAAAAAATCTACTCGCTTTGTAACTGGTTAAAATTTCCATCTATTTTCAATTTTTCTCATTTTGACTAGAGACTGGTCCGATTCAATTCGCCAAAACTCTTATACAAATTTTCACATATTCTGACATACAATTAGAGTCAAGTTTCTCACACCCTTTATATAATTTTGAATCATAAAAGAAATTTAGCTAATCAGTGATCTTCCGGAGCTAAATGAAGTTAAGAATAAACCCTAAAACCTCAGCCTTAGGCGCAACTCGCAGGGGAGTCAAGATGACTTCCTTACAAATAGGTAAATCCTTGGTTTCACTTAAATTCATTACGATTTAATTTTTAGACATCATTTTAAGGGAAGGTCGAACTTTCAAAGCCTCGTAAATTGCGCGGTTTTAATTAGATTTCGGTCAGGGAGGTGATTGTGGCCAAATATATTCAAGTAAACTTAAACTCTCTTATATCAGAATAACAAGTTGGGCTAGTAGTGTTAAGATTCTTAAAGAAGGGTATAATAGTCCTACGGAACGTGAAAACAGCTTACGGGACACAAAAAGATCCTACGGGACAACCCCCCAAAAGAACCTTGTGACGTAATTCCGTGGGGGTATCTAAAAATATATATAATATACGTGTTGGTCAGATCTTATCCGCTACGCTCTCAACTTGTTACTAATTTTCTTTAGTATGTGCATGTATACGAGGTGGTATGCATATTATTAGTCTATTTTCCGTATGAGTAATGTGAATGTATCGAGCGTAGAGCACAGTGTAAGGGCACATACTTTTTTTATTAAGCTGTCACGGTTTACTTCTTGATTCGGGGCCTGATTGAAATATCGTAACATCTCGCAAATAATGTGTTTTTTTCTTATGTATGTACATGTGTCCTTTAATAGATAAATTCATTTCATGTTGTATTCAAGTTTTTTTTTTATAGATTAATGGTTATTTTCTATAAATTAATACTGCGTTTTCATTAAACTGTACAAGTAAAGAAAAATATAAATATAAAGAATGGTCATGTGTGTTTTATTGCCAGTATTGACTGGTCACTTAAAAAATTGCAATTATTCGAGATAATGGTTTCACAAACATCTACTTTAGAACCTACTATAAAACAACGTCAATTAACCAGGGTCTTAGCCGACAGTAATACTATTTATTATTATTATTATTATTATTATTATTATTATTATTATTATTATTGTTATTATTATTATTATTATTACGATCACGTCCAACAAAGTTGCTGGCTTTTGGGTGCAAAAAGGTGTACCCGGGTCAGGGGCGTTTCAAAACTATACCTCAAATCGAGAAAATATGCGCGCCTTAGTAATCGAGTATGATAGAATCTTATTGAATTTCTGAGCAATAGACGTTGTTAAAGTTTTACCATTAAGTCTTTGACAAATAGACATTGTTATTGTTATAACTAAAAGAGCTTTCTTTATCATCTCTTCTCACCCGTCGTAAATCAGGCCCGGGCACCCCGAACTACACCCCTGCACGCTAAGCAAGGCGTGTCCACCTTGCGTAAAACATATAGTGGCAGATTGAGGGAAGCGTTAACGTTAAGTTTAACCAAGAGACCCCGTCATATGTACTAATCGTGACACGACTCTCCTCTGATATGTTGTCATTCTTTTTATTCGTGACAGTATCGAGAGAGGCTTCTTTATGGTAGGCCTTTAGATCCTAACCAATTTAATAAATTTAGGCTAAATTATAGAAGATTGCACTATATTGGATCTACTCTTTATCCTATATCCAACAAAAAGAAATATGCCACTAAAGCACAAGAGCGTTTACATAATCAAAAGAGTAATCAATGACGAAGGAAATCGTAAATAAAGAAATGGTTGGGCCAAATCCTATAGACATACGGGTCAGGCTGCATTAGCAACTTGGTTACAAAATATTTTAATTATTTTGTATGCTACCCCTATCACCACTCCTGTGTGTTATTCTGGTAGATAGTCTACTAGACAAGATGGAAAATGAACGATACTTCTGCCTATACTACGCAGACGACTTAGTCATAGTAGTCGCAGGCGCGGGAAGGAACATGGGCTATGTTTCAACAAGAGCACAAAAGGCCTTGAACATAGTAAGCAAATGGTGTGAAGGGGAGGATATGTCAGTTAATTCGCTGAAAACCACAATAGTCCCATTCACAAAGAGCATTAAAGGATCTGGAAAATGCAATCTAAGAAAGTTAAATACCACTTGTGTCACTTTTGACGAAGGTATGACTTGGGGACGGTATTGTACTGGGCATATGCAGGCCACTTTGCTGGAGAAACTGGGGGCTGAGCCCCGAATTGAATCTCTCCTTGTACAAAATAGTGGTAAGGCCTAAGCTAACCTATGGCTCTATAGCCTGTGGCATAAAGGCCACGCAGACAGGTGCAATCAGGCAACTAGAAGGCGTACAAAAGCTGATATGGTTGTGCTTTTTGGGGACGATGAGAACAACCCCAACTGCAGCAGTGTAAGTCCTGCTAAATCTACCTCCATTGCATATCCTCATACAGGGGAACGTAAGGATGCTAAAATACTGGCTCAAGCAAGGCAACAAGCCCACCATTGAATAGGAAAGACCTACAAGCTGGAAACTAGATGACTGCGAGATCAAGTACCTCTTCGAAATATCATCAGAGGAAACAACCACCTCCTATGGGTCTGATAGACTCTTTTCAGTAGCAATTGTAGGCAGAGAAGAATAGGAGGGGGCCTCTTATAAAAGCAGACCAAGCATTGTATACCGACGGCTCTAAGACCAGTAAGGGGGTGGGAGCCAGGGTCCACGGACCGAGATAAAATATCTCCATAAACATGGGCTGTCAAGCCACAGTGTTTCAAGCAGAGGTCGCGGCAATTCATGTGCCATAGAGATAGAGAAATTGACATTAGAAAAAGGAGGGTAGTCACATACAGCCGCCTTAAAAGCAGTTAGTGTACACAGGGTCAGATCTAGACTAGTGAAAGACTGCATAAGTGCCCTTGAAGAAGCCGACAAACTTGCAAAACGGGGCGCAAGTAAGGTTACCTTAGGTCCTGAACCCTACTGCAGGAAGAGTCTTCAAAACAGCAGTTAAAAGCTGGATAGAAAAACAATCTCTAAGCTGGTGGTTACAAACACCGGGGCAACTACCGGCCAAATAGTTCATAAAACACTGCTCCTCAAAACTCACGGCAGACCTACTTGAGAGGAGTCGCAAGACGATAAGATTACGGGTCACCTGAAGGGACACTGCAGAATGAACAGACACATGGAATAGATCGCCCTGGCAGATAATAACCGTTGCAGGTTCTGTCAGGAGAAGGAGGGATGCGAGTGTGAGGCTCTCTGAAGGCTTAGGTATGCAAGGCTAGGAGAAACCAAACTCGGAACTACAAGGTACATGGAGGAGCCGGCACTTCATTTGTGGAGTCTGATTAGGATGACCAGACTAAATGTGGCCCTCGAAGCATGGTTCGGAGTGTTACAATACACCTGCATAGGTTGCAGTGGCAGAGACTGGTACCAGCGCGTACTCCCTTCAATTCTACGTTATTCTGTGGCATTAGAACCTAGGCTTTCAAAAAAAAAACTTACTTCCAGAAATTTAAACTGGAAGCGCCAGGCTTTAAGAAAGAATGAAGAAGGGAGGGAGAGCAGAGGAGCGGGCCAATTGAGGAACAAATTCTACCAAGTTGGCAGATAGAGGTGGCGGTTGGCTTTGCTGGTAGATTGCCTAATTTTTATTGATAACTGGATACTAATAACGTCTAACAAAATTATTTTAAAGTTAAGGAGGTTTGACAATACGGGGAATGATGGACTAGATAATTTATTTCACTAATTAATTCAAAACACTCCATTAACGAAAGATCAAAATAAAAATGGTAACACAATAATTTCATGCTCTCGGTCAATACGACGGGCTCCTCACTTCTCTTCTATCTATATTCTATTATATAGGCTCCCAACGTTTCGTCAGGTTTTGGATCCGTCATTCGATGCGTCGCTCGGCAGCCTGACTTCACAGTGGTTCAGCATCCTAACATTGTACAGTGGCTCTCACATGGCTATCTAGCAGCGCGATTACCCTCGATCGCATAGGATATCACTGCAATGCAAATAAAGAATTGAGTATATAAGCAGTTTATTTCTGTAAGAGGCTCTTTTTGACAGAGCAGCACATTTTGGTGGCATTCCATTAGACAAATTTGTGGGATTATTCGCTGCCTGAGAAATGCATTATTCTGCTTTCCTATGCAACATTTATTTCTTTGATCACGCCTGCTCACTTAATATGTAGGTATACAGGGTGCGTTGCAAATGTTAAAAATTCCATGGGTGGACACTTTCTAATCAAATGAAGCACAACAAATGAACATAAATTTAAGAATCATCTAGTAGTATCTTATATCTTATGTGAAACACTTTTTCTTTTACACCCTGTAGATGGTAAAATATTTCAAACCAAAAAGATTCGACAAAGCGCAGACGCGTTCATAAATAATTTAGTTTTTTAACTGCTGCAGAACACTTGAAATGATGTGCAGAATTATATTTTAGAGAGTTTAAATCGAAAACTGCATAAATATCTTGCAAAACTAATCAAATCGACGAAACTATCGAGCACACATCTGAATTCATCGACACATTTGAACTATGTAAAAATATCCTGTGTAACAACCCAGTGCTTCAATATCCGGACATCGAAAAAACCCTTTATTTTGACAGTGCCTCTAACTTTGCAGTCGGTGCTGACTTAAGTAAGGGTAAAATAGGGAATGACCTTCCCGCGAGATACGCGTCACACTAATAACGGACCATAAACCACTCCAATGGTTATTCAATTTAAAAGAACCAATTTCGCGCTTAGTTAGATGGCGACTAACACTCGAGGAGTATGATTATGATACTGTATATAAGAAGGGAAAGCAGAGCACGAACGCATATACGTCTTATCCAGGATTGAAATAAATATGGTGAAAAAAGAGACAGTTGTTGGAAACCTTGGAGATGTCGACGATGATATTAAACAATATTTGCAAGAATTGAAAGACAAGCCCACAACAACTAAAGAAAAGGAAATCATTAGGAAAATATTCGACCTAAACTCACTTCTAACTTTCCAAACTACCAGTAGTTTAGACTTACCCAACGAACGTGAGTTAGAGGAGAATGAAACGATACAGTCGTAAGGGGAAGACATAATTCTCAATATACCTATCACGGAAAATACGGTAAATTAAAATACATCGAACCTAAGAAAATGTACTGCTTACATGTCCAAAAATCCGAAATCGACCTACTACCTAAAATGTCTGTTCTTCTTACAAACACATTTAAAAACCATTCATATCGATTAACTTTTTTCTAATCCTTTACACGATGTCACTGCGATGAGCGGTAAAAAGAGCTAATTAAACACTATCACGAAAAAACGTCATCGTGGAATAAATGAGGTTCTAGCTGATTTGAGACGATTATATTTTTGGCCCAACATGAAAACTGACATACAGAATATAGTAAAAATTGCAACGGGCGAAATTTCAATGGCATCCGCATAGAATCACATTTGCCGTAACAGCTACCCCATCAGAACCATTAGAAGCTTTACATTTTACAAATTTTAAACACGAAATTTATGTGTTTTCACGATGCGCCCAAGCGTACCCCCTGGAACCAATATGCAGTGCTGAGACAGTCTTAGATCAGTTAATTAATTTTATGATCCATTTTAGAATACCACAGTCAATAATTGCTTGTCGCAATGGCCCAGAATTTAAAACATCCTTGTTAGCCGTTTTTTTTGCAAACTGCATAAAATAAATTATCATATTACTACTTCCGGAAACTCTAACAGCAATAGCCCCGTTGAGTGACCTCATCCAATTCTAGCAGATAATTCTCGTGTAATGCCTCTAAAAGTCCATACATACGAACTAATATGGAACCAATTTATTATTAATAGATGCAAAAGTTTAAAACTTTTATATAATCATAATCATGAGACATCCCTAATTGCGAATACACACGTTGTCGTGAAAAGAAACGAAAATCGCGAAAATCCAACTAAGCCCGCCGAAAGTTCAAAGGCTTATATAAAAAAAAAATAAGGGCGCAGCCCGAAATAAATATATACAGCGGCATATAAAAACAAAAGTTAAAAAGAATCTATCAACAAAAGTAAAAACCCATAAAAATAAATTTCTCCATAAATGACAGATATGGAGATCCTCAATTAATGAGCGCTCTCTGTCATAAGACAAGGATAAGGACAATGACCAAAACACTGACCAACCCCAACCAGGTTGCAGTTATACTCGTGATGATATCGGCCATGACTCACAGAAATAATATCAAATTCACTGAAGGAAAATCTCCTTTATTGCTCTTTAATTTAATTATAACTGAAATAATAGAAAGTAACCATAGTTTTATATATTCTATTGACGGAGGCCCTTTAGCTAATAAACTAAATAATATTCAATATTTTTATAAAATTATAGAATAAAACCAAGAAACATCATATGTTAGAAATAGTGCTTCTGCGATCTTGCGCAACATTTAATTACTCGATTAAGCTTAATCATATTCCACCGCATAATCGATCTAAGAGAGGTCTTTTAAATGTCGTAGGTAAAGCACATAAATGGCTTTCTGGGAACTTAGATGGTGTCGACGGAGAAAGGCATGACAAAGTAATTTTGTCTTTGGCAAACAATCAGAATTCCGTTAATTACGAAATGTCTCTTCAAATATCCTTTACTAAACAATTAATAATAAAACAATTTTTCAATTAGAAGCAAATAAAAAAAAATGTAAAAAGGAAGTTACTGGAAGTTTCAGTATAACGTAAATCAAACCTTAGATGACATTTCAGCATATTTAAGAGCTCAAAATACTCTCGATCAAAGCATTCTAAATAGCCAATTACGTTCTTAGACAATACAGAAAATGCTAAACTCAATACGTTGCATAGTTCATCAAATGAAATGATAAACTATTTGCTGAATACATATGACAATTAAAAGATTCTAAATTTTAAAATTATAATTTCGTATTATTAAATTTGTGGTCTCGAAGTCAGTTTTTCTAATAGTAAAATTATATTCGCTATACATTTTTCAATCTTATTTAATAAGGTTTTCGATACTTCTCATCTTATCCCAATTCCTTTGAACCAATCGATCATAATTCTGAATTATTCCTACCTAATAGGTACTTGGCTTAAATCAAATACAAGAAGAGCAAAAAGAGTGTCCGCAAATCTAAGATGTCCACATATGCCAAAATCGATTGAAAACTCCGTTTACAAATTGCACCGTCACGATGATCCGGGAACACCAAAACTGCCAGGCAGAAAAGGGTCAATTAGAACACCCAATAGTAAAAGCCATTATTAATTACACCTGCGGAGAAACAGTTAAAAGTCATCGAAAAATGTGAAACAAATGGAGGATGCGTCCTTGTTTCCACGCCAAAAATGGTAGTGTTACCAGTTGGTTGCTAAATGAAAATTTTGGACTTCCATTTTAACAATAAGGAAGGTGAAGTTAAAGAAATTCAGCTTAGCTTACCTGAGATTAAAATGCCCGAAGAAAACACGCATTTTCTAAAGCAAGAGCTCATCCAGCTTGAATCAATCAACCTAGACGAACTGCATCGGCTGAAAGAAAAGTCAATGCTTCTGAAGACCCCCGAAAAATGGGATATCCACCCAGTTGGATGGAATTTTATCAGCATCATCCTTTCACTCGGAGTAGTAGGAGCAGTCCTTTGGATCTGTCTGAAAATCTACATACAAAGAACCCTGAAGAAGACTGTCAATCAACCCAATTAATTCAGCCAATGAAACATCCATCCCTCATGATTCACTCTTCGTCGGGAGGAATTATGTGACGCCAACAAAGAAAGTTCTCACGGAATCTGCAGAGCTGAGAGCTTAATGCGAACTTATATATACCCTAATTATTCTCAAGCTTGTAACGTGTTTAATATATGTTTTAAAAACACAGTATCTGCTTTGCGAAACTTAACTTACTGAGTCAAATGTGTACCTTCAAAAATAGAGGCCATTTCGTGGATATCGTTATAGTACAGCGGTTAGTCAAACCAACCACCTTGCATTTTTGAAAAGAGCAGATTTAGCACAGTGGTAGCATATATACATACCTCAATTTTAAGAAGTGTGAAGGGAGAGAATCGGTATGGTGGGTTGCATACCAGCCAGGGGCAAATTTGGAAAAATGCTAACCGAGCACACCCTACCATTTCTATGGTGAATATCACTCAGAAATATTACGGGAGGTGTTCTGGAACGTAACTGGATCATGTACCAGACGCTACTCTCTATAAGTGCAGAAACTAATGAAATCGATTTGCTAGGGATTTCTGTAAGTGACTCCATTTCCACATAAAAAATATAAATAAATCAGCTCCTAATGGACCCATACACTGTACTAAAACAGGGAAAACGTTTTTAAATCAGTATGCTCAAATATAATAATCTCAAAACAGCTAACTTTAGGTTACCTCAGTTATAAAGTGGATACGTGGACAGACAAATAGTAGATCAAGAAAAGCGATATTTAATACAAACAGACAGTTTAACAACATCATTCAAAGCGTTTAGCATTAATTCCATACTGTTATTAATGGATAATATTATTCATTGTCCTAAATGTAATCACAGAATGTAATAATACTTAATCTATTAATCTAATCAAATTTAAGTGCCGACGATTTATTCAACTTGAATAATCGTAAGTACTGCTCTGAAATCTCTAAGCTTACTATGATGACTATGAAAACTTAAGGGCAGACCAGTACTTAAGAGACTTAAGCAAGGAACAATGTCAATCCATAAGCCAATAAAACAAAATAGACTAGTCATTTTTAGCTATTTTCCAGTTCCAAAGAGCAACAATGGAGCAAAGAGCCAAATTAACCCATTGAAAACTACAAATGATCTATTTAGTAGATTGTACGTTGCAATCAGTAGCAAACGAAGAGCTACGAATTTCCAACAGCATTCTCAAACACGAATGGCTTTTGAATCAATGTCTCACTCCTTAGTCTACATCTACAGCAAAATACCAAAATGTCCAAGCCAAGATTTTGGATGGAGGAGCAATTATACACTTGCTGAAGCCGGGCTTTTGATTGGTTATAGTTGGGGGATTGGTAAGTACTTTGAATTACGAGCCTTTAATATATATAAGATGCGTTGCTTGAGTTTAACAAAAGTATCTTTGATCAAGCAGATATCTTAAGAACAGCCTGAAAGAGCTGACCCGCGAGAAGAGAGGAATCGGTCCAAGCTGCGGGTGGAGATGGACACCAATATGCCACCTAACTGGATGAGCTTCCTTCGGAATTCCGAAAACAAAAGTGTCTGATAAGTCCCTTCTTGTATCTACATCTAGCAACTTCACAACGTCAAACTATGGAGATGTTGATATGACAGGTCTTAGTCCATATAACCATGAAGAAGCCTACTCTCGCATGTTTGTACATCTGGCTCACATGCTAAAATATAAATACAGAAAGGGTTTGATTTAGAACATCAGATACAGATATGGTTGTGTTAGCTATATGATGCTGGGCCAAACTACAACAGCTCGAGGAGTTATGGATTCACTTAAGGGCTGGGAACCAACATGAGTATCTAGCTATTCACGAAATCTCATCGGCATTAGGTAATTATAACACTGTAAAATGAATAAAAATAAACTTCGAATAAAAAATATCATTCAACTAATTAGTTATTTGCAGGAAGAGTATTATCTGATGCACTTCCAGTATTCCATGCTATCACAGGAAATGACAATGCGTCCTCTTTCTACAAGATTGGACAGCCTTAAAGCTGCACGCTGAAGTTGTTCCTTTCCTAAAGATGCTGATGCAGGGAGAGGTAGAGGATGCAAAGCCTAGAATACAGCGATTCGTCATGGCTATGTATTACCCGTGAGTACCCCTATCTACAAATACTAATAAACGAATCACTTCCGCTTTGCCGCAATTCAGCTCTATTCTTTTTTCAAATACAATTTACAATGTTAAGCAGTACGAAAGCCTCACCAAATGTCGTCGGGCGCTCTTCGCTCAGGGAAAACCTCCAGCCAACATTTCTCCGACCGAAGATTCCCTAACTCTCCAAATTCTAAGGATTTCTTACGAGGCGCAGAAGACCAGACAAGTTCCAATCCTGAACTTACCATCACCGTTAGTATGTAGCTGAAAAGCCGGCCCGAAGTATGGAAGCTGCTCCATAGAACTAAGCCTGCAGCACAAGAGGCTTGTAAAGAAAGGCTTGTGTCATGTAAGTGTAAAAAGAAAAGCGCTGGGAAATGCAACTGCACTTAATCTAAAGTTATTTCCTATTAGTTTGTTAGTTGCCCGTGCCCTAAAGACCTTGATTAATGCCAAAAAAGTGCCAAAGTCGGATATTTATGACTCAAATTTGTGATGTAATAGATTTTATCTACTTATATTTAGTAACATGAAGTTTACAGTTCTATAAATCGTTTTGTAATGGTACCTATCACAGAACTAGTGCCGTAGTACATGCCTTTACAGCACTAGTAAAACCGGTTTTATTAACATTTTGCTGTTAAATAAAACCACACTTTTTAGAAGAATGATTTATTTATTATTAACAGTTATAAAATTAATTATCAATTATTAATTAAATTTAATTATTATTAAATTATAACACTTAAGGTTTAATATAAACATTAATAATACACTTTCTACAGTTAGAAAGGAGTTGGCAGGTTTTAAGTGCATTTTGGCCCTCTGTAGAATTCGCTGAATTTTTTATATGTTGTAGCTGATGTCAAGATAAGACTTTCTTACCATTGCGCCAAAGTCCTAACTATATTGGGTGTATGTGAAAAATGGGTCCGAATGTTGCGATTTTTATATTACGTCTATAACAATTAATTGCAAAACATATCAAATGACTTCACTTCTAACGCTCAAATCCTATTTATTTGTTCAACTGTTTCTGCGCTGAGATGAATAATACAGACTGTCCCTAAAAATGGCCACGGCATCGAACCCAAGCTTTCGAAAAAAGAACTAATTTTTAGAGTACATCAGTTATCGTAACAAACCTAGAACTAAAATCAATAATTCTTATGTCTAACAATAAAAAGTGGGTACCTACTTACATCTGCTCTCCAACGCTACATTACTTAATTCACAACTTCAATATTTATATTTTGTCTGTTCTGCGCATCTTGAATACACCTTAGTAATGCATCTGTGGGGTATCTGACCTGATTCTCAAATCTTGCATACCCTAGATACCACAGCACACATGCGACATGAGCACAGACGCCTAACGTTCGGGCACCTGATTTGCAGGTACAGTAAGTTCCCGTAATTGGATCTTCCCCCATGTCTTCATTATATTCTATAAACAACATATGTTTCGTTCTTTGAGTGAACCTCGAATAAATTCTGGCCCTAATCTAATTACTTTCGAAAATCTGTGTTTGAAAAGCATATTCATTCATTATTTCTCTATCGCTGGTATCTTGAACATATCCAGGACTGATCTTGACTTGATAGGTTCCAAAGGCCTTTGATCTTATATATTCGACAGGAAAACGGGGAAAATGATCATTATTTTCATTCAACTGAACCCACGGCCCCATACCAACCCTCTGGTCTAATCTTTCTTGTTGGACTCTGGTTTGCAAATGGTTAACTCGTTGATTTTCAATTATATTAAGCATTGCCGTGGCAATATTATCGTCATAATTTTGCATATGTATGGGCTCGTGGAATCTATTAATGAGACTGCAACATATTTTCAAAAAATCACCTAAATGCAAACAATGTTGCATTGGTATCATGTCTCTAAAAAACTTGAATATACTTTTTAATGGCCATTCCGAGCTTCGACAATCCATCTGGTTTTGATGATTTTCCTAGAATCGTTAGCTTGTTCGGTTGTAAACTGTCGTTGTCATCGTGCCAGGAATGAAGGTATTTCGCAATTTAGAGATAATGCTTCGAGAAATTCAACAGGGTCCCTGTAGCCTCTATCTACGATAAAAATATCATTATCCTGTAACCACTGGCGTATTCGTTCTCTATCTTCATTGAATTCGTTCATTAATATTGGGGCATCATTATTACGAATATCAGAGAAATAAGGGCCATGAACATTTAAAATATAACCATCTGGAGCTACAATAAGTCCTACTTTTAATAATGTGTATTTTTTATGAAATGAGTATGACTGTCTTTGGACTCTAACTTGTGAACTTTTTGGAATCGTGAAATAGGTGCAGTCTGGATAAAGGATGGCTTTCGGTACAGCAGGTTCAGGATTATAAAGTCGATTTGCAAATTCTGTAATATGTCTCTCCAAGAATTGTTCTCGATTTTGGACAGGAGGTGAGTCAAATCCGAGGTTCTCTCTAACAAATTGGGACATTAGACTATGTCTTACAATGGTTATGATCATACTCATGTTTTGCCTTGAAGAAAAATGAATAATTGAATTCAAGACATTATCAGAAAGTCCTTGACGCAGCTTCATTAGAAAAGCCATCAGATATTTTTTGGTGACGTATCTTCTACAACCATTGATTTCCACTGGAACACATGTCGCAAATAAATCCCGGAACTGTTGTCGATTTAAAGAAGTTAAGCTTTTCATTTCAGCGTCACTGAAATTATTTTCGTCATCATATCTTGTTTTCTCTTGCTTTTGAGATATTTCCCTTAATTTTGAAAACCAAGTAGCAATATCGTTGCCATTTAATAATATTTTCATGGGAATGCTGATTACGTTTTCCATAAATTGTAGCTGAATATTCCCCGGAAAGTTTAAATGAATGTCGCAGCACCGAACTTGGTGAAGAAACAACTTTCAGTCTGCCTTCCCACCAAAACTTCCATTAAAATAGCCTGCTCATTTCTCTCGCTTTCAAGAACTTTCAATATCCTTTTGTCACAGTTTGCGCATACCCTAGTGTTCTCATTAACTTTCTGCTCTGCCAAGTCACAGCTTATACCGTACCGAATCAGTTATTTAACTCTCCTCGTGTTTTGAAGCAATAAAATCCAACCAATAGGAGCATTTTCCTCATATTTTGGGCGTCTGCCACGGGCCGAATTATATGAAGGTGACTTCGTTTATTTATGAATAACGGGAACGGTCTGGTGTTATCTTTTTCTATTACAACAGTTTGCCGAATCGAAGAGACATAAACAGATGCCGCACGTGGTTGTGTCGGAAACTGAACACACCGCACAGCGTTGGACTCTCGATTTTTTGACAAGAACCAGCAGGTTACGTTCTTAGATTGCATTGTTTGCGTGTTATTATATTTGTGCTCGATTATTTATTTATTTAAGTGTGTTAACTTTTTGGACATTTAATCATTAAAGTGTTTTCATTGTTAACCATGGTCGTACGTTGTTATGTCTGCAAAGGGTAAGAAAGCCAATCCAGTTTCAGGATATTTTAGTTTTCCGAAAGATGAAAGGTTGTAAGTAGATGTTTACATTAAGTATTGAGATTAAGGTATAGTTCATTCACATCACATTGCTTGATAAATTATATTCTACGTCGATAATTGTTTGGCTCCCTTCAGCAGGATGTTTAACTTTTTAAACTTGAGACATAAATTGTAGTTTTGTTTAGCCTCTTAGCATCCCGTAATAAAGGCAACCAATTTAGAACCGTCACACTAATATTATAAAGGTTGCATGTAAATTTAATTAGAAATAAGTAGTGAACAATGTCACATACCTACAACTATATAAATGGCTTCGAAATTGAAATATCAATTTATTAAGGCCGTTTGAGGCGATCACATTTTTGATAACATTTCTGCCCGTAGTAAACGGCAATCTTACTTTGCGCTCGAAAAACACACAGAACTTTTTCTACAGCCGCATTTTTAAAAATTAAATACACATTTTCCTCTATACTTATTCTGAAATTTGCAAATGATAGTCAGTTTGACATATTATGTTCGAGCATCAGGCATATTAGAACAGGAGTGCCAGCAACAAACTAACAAACGTACGACTGTCATTTATTTATCTTCGGTTTCATAGCACGCTAGACGGAAAAAGTGAGAATTTTCTTTTCCAAGTTCGCGCTAGGGCGCAAAATAAGAATCCTCGGCATCCACGGCACGAAAAATTGATATTCTATGTTCATATCAAAATATCTATATATTTATTTACACTTATAAACACCCATGAATATGGTGTTATGTATAAATGACTGATCATTCTTGATCACGTTTACCTTTTTTTATCAATTTCACTTACATATCATGTTTAATTTAATTTACTAAAAATGTAAACTAAATTAAATCCAGTCCGTCTCTGTTGAGTTCCAGCTGGCCATTAAAACCTAACATTTTTAATGTATGAAGGGCATGCGCGAAAAATGAGGAAAGCATGAAAAAGTCAAATCTGGCTTCATCCACATCAAAGGAGCCGACGTGGAGTTAAATAACTGATTCGGGTACGGTATAAGCTGTGGCCAAGTTTTGAACTTCTAAATAATTATCTTGCATTCAAGCTGTCAAATATTTAAGTAACTAAAAATGGTCTATTAGTTTTCCGGAGTTGTCAATCTCGAATCACAGCCAACTTTTCAAAATGTTTGTTTTATTAGAGCCAGAATATCATAATGTGCGCGGCTTGTAGAAATGTTTAAATCTATTTTGGGTCATTATGTAGGTAGGTAAAATTATTACGTCCATTTTTCTTATATTTAAATGGAATCAACCCTGTAGGTGTAAACAAAAAAAAAATGTTCTAATTAAAAGAAATTTTTTTAAGTTTTTACAAAGAATGAATAAAAATAATTGGTTCTTCTGAAAGTACCTAGGGAGGTACCCACTGGAGAAAAATAAAAAACGGCTACGTGTACCAACATAATTTTTGTTATTTTTAGAAATAGGAAGGAAACTCTTGGAAGTAGTCTAATGCCTATTTTGACTTGCAACAGAAAAACTTGAAACTTGATGATTGTATTTTGTTCTCACTTCTACTTGTTGTACACTGTATATAAGATACTTAGTTATAAGAAACTGATTCAATTTATTGATAAAACTAATTTTACATGGTTATATTAGTATTTCAATTTACCTGATGAAAATTATATTATTAAAACATAAATATTGTAACTTTCGGACCCATTTTTCTCATACACCCAGTATAGTTAGGACTTTGGCGTAATGGTAAGAAATATAAAAAATTCAGCGAATTCTACAGAGGGCCAAAATGCACTTAAAACCTGCCAACTCCTTTGTATACCAGAAGTGAATGTGATGGAGCCCTTTACGTTCGAATTTCCAATCATTAAATCCGTGTCTGACCCCATGATCTTCTTTGCTATTTGTTTCTTATTTTCTAAAGAATTCTCGACGTAGCCTTCTGCCGTAGAAGAGGATTTCCAGCCCCCAAGACGCTTTAACATCTGCATATCTGCACCACCATCAACTAGAATGGTGGCGGCGGACCTCCTAAAACAATGTCCCGTGTATTCTTCGGGATTCTTCAATCCAAGTTTTGTTGCAAACTTTTTTGGTATACTTCCAAAACTATTAATTCCGACAGGCTGTGAGGTACATCTTGTTTTTCCGTAGAATACAAAGAACCGCCTGTGAGTTGCATTAAGAGGACAAAGTTTAGCATATTTTCGAAAAATACTTAAACAGTTGACACCTGTCACATTTCCTTCTGTTATAACAAATTCTCGGATAATTTTGGTTCTCGAGCATGGAATCACAATTTTTATATACAAATAATTGTATTCAATATGATCCAACATTAACTTAGTTAGTTCTTCGCGCCGACAAGCCCCAAAAATGCCGTTATCATAACAACCTTCATAAGTAAATATGTTTCATCATCTGCAGTACTAAGAAACTTACATACCTACGTCTTCCTTTGTAAAAACTTTGGACTTTTTGGCTTTGTAACCCTCTGAACTTCTTTTCAAAAATGCGATTAGTTGAGAAAATCTGCTTATATCTTGATTTTTCTTGACTGAAATCATATTTCTCAACATTGAGTAGTGAGTCCATAGTATAGATGGTTTCTGGGAGCGTTGCTTTCCGGAAAAATAAGCCAAAAGGATTTTCTCAGACACCTCTTTATTTTGTTAGCTTTGCACCAATCTTCAAACTTCTGGTACTCCAACTCATACCGCGCCTTAGATTTTGTCGAAACTAAACTTGAGATCGCTTCGTTTGCCGCTGCTTCTATATCAGAGGGTAAACTTCCATCAGAATCGCTCATTTTGACAAGCGCTTTTTATATTTTTGGATTTGTTTGACAAAGTTTCGACAGTAACCATGCGAAACAAACATTTGATTAGTAAACTTAATAGCAGGTGCATTTTTACAGGTGCATTTTTATTTTTAAAAATGCCATTCGCCAAATATTTTTATTCATAGATAAAAGTAGATCAAATTTTGTACAATATTCTTGTTGTAAATTCTATTACTACACTCGATGTTTTATCAAACTCGGCTGACGCCTCGTTTGACAACTTTAACATCTCGTGTTTTAATATGAATCTTTACAACACTAATATTGTAAATAACTATAGTATTATTACATTTTGTGATTACGTCGAGTACAATGAATAGTATGAACCATTAGCTAATAACGATATGGAATTAATGCTAAACGCTCTAAATGATGTTAAACTGTCTGTTTGTATTAAATATCGCTTTCCTTAATCTTATAATTTTCTGTATATCTTACAACTGAGGTAACCTAAAGTTAACTGTTTTGAGATTATTATATTTATGACCATACCGATTTAAAAACTTCCTCCCTGGCTAAAAACAGTGTATGGGTCCATTGGGGGCTGATTTATTTATATTTTGTCTCTGGCAATGGACTCACTCACAAAAAATTTAATACTACAAAATCGATTTTCTGCGCCTAAAGGGAAGCAACTTGACATCACGCGGCTGGCACATGGTCCAGTTATGGTCCAGAACACCTCCCGTATTATGTGTCATATTCACCCATAGAAACGGTCGGGTGTGTTCGTTTGGCGATTTTCTCAAATTTGCCCCTGGCAGGCATGCAACCCACTACACCGCTGTGCCCTGCTTTCCCGTGGTTGCAAATTTGGTTCCACTTCTTAAAAGTGAGGTATGGGTATGCACTGTGCCAAATCTCAATGCTCTACTCAAAAATGCAAGGTTGGTCCCAATAACGCTGACTAACAGCCGCCGCAACGCCGCGCCGCGGCGCCGTACTACTATTGATTGGAGAGTATTCCATATTATTTTTTTCACAACAGCACAATGATGAGGAAGCGGCCACAATAGGATAAATACCGTTAAATGTAATAAGCAGGTAAATAAGTTTTTTAAAGTTATCTGCGCGTTGTATGGTCGGTACTGTTTTGTTCGGGCGTGGTTGAACCACTGAGCTATATAGCACGAATTAAGTAAATACTTAAATGGATTATTTAAATTGTTGTTGAAAGAAGACGTGATGTAGCATCACGATCTGTTTTATTCTGGTTTGAAACAAATATACGAATACTCGCTATAAAAATAGATTTGTCAGATAGGATGTTTACAAGTTTAAATTAAACATATTGTAAACTAGAAAGCGTAACAACAAAAGAACACTCAGTCTAATGTTTGAACTTGATACTTGACATTGAAGGATCAAATATTATGAGTATTATCTAAACATGTTTTAAAAACAATCAGTCAAATATCAACAAAATTTAGTATAAAAGAACGGGCAAATCAAGTAGACGACAACTTATCTGATTAAGTAGTTCCCTTTTAATGAAGGCAAAACGCTCCTCCTGTAAGCTCAAACCCTCCCGATCCATATTATTTGGTTAAGTAGTTCCCTTTCAATTAAGGCCAAATGCTTTTCTGGCGACCAGGGTCAAACCTCCCGACCTTGACTATCTGGTTAAGTAGTTCCCTTTTAATTAAGGCCAAACGCTTTTCTGGTAACCAAGGTCAACCTCCCGATCTTGACTTTCTGGTTAAGTAGTTCCCTTTTAATTAAGGCCAAACGCTTCTCTGGGAACCAAGATCAAACCTCCCCGAAAGCTACGTCAGTGTAAAAGTAAAGTAAAACGTAAAGTAAAAAGTAAAGTGAACCATAGATAAAAGTGAAACCTAATTAAAGCATACGGATACAAATTAAACAAATTAAAACGCCTCCTAAAAATATAAAATAAAAGTAAAATACATTCCAAGGTTACTAGCAAATTATTTCAAGGAAACGCACTAGATCGAGTCCGGTCCCTTCTAGAAGCTTCTCTGACACGTGGTGGAGGTAGCTCGAGTCCGGTCTCTCCTAGAAGCTTCGTTGACACGTAGTGGAGAACGCCATTTTTGATCCCGAGAACCAAGTAGCCGAAGCACCGTCTGTTCCAGTCATCGACACGTTTTGGAGGCAGCCGTTTGATCCCCGTACATCGACCGAGGACCATGGATTCGTCGAGGAGATATCCTTTGGAAGTGCCGTTCGGATCCGCAGTGACCTTTTTTGGAGGCAGCCGTTCAGACTCCTAACCCCGGAGGCAGTTCAGATGCAGTGAAGTCACATGATGGAAGGGCCTTTTCGACCTTTCTACAACTAACGCCATTCTGACTCCCGGCCACATAAGTATATATCGTCATTTTCTTTCTAAGCCATTTTTTGACAGGTGCTGTTTTAATTGCTGACATACAGGGTCAGTCAAATTTTTTTTTGTCTTTCGGCGGAATGAAATAAATCTGCGAACACAATTCATAGCCATTGGGATGCACAAGATTAAAATCGTGTATCAGCCTCTCTTCAGATTTGAGATACCATCAATCAACAGTACTGAGTATTACAGAAGAGGACCATAATGAAGAAGAAAATTTTCAGCAATTTTAAATTTTAAACACAAATATCAATAGTATCATACCTTAGATAAAAGAAAAAAATCACTCTTATGAGAGAAAAAAATAAGCAGTCTATGCAGATATAGAGAAATGTAACTTAGGTATAGTTACAATTTTAAACGCAAAGTGTTAGAGATAGGTACCGTATTGGGAAACTCATGGCAAACTTGGGCGTTGGATTAAGTGGAATATTGAGGAGTAAAATGAAGAAAAGTAACTAGGAAATAGAGTTACCGTTGCAAACGCAAGTGTTAATGATAAGTATCCCACTGGGAATATCGTATAGGTGAAACACAAAGGCGTTGACATAAAGCATAGTTGAAATCATATAAAACTCTTATCTAAGGTACATACAGTAACAGTAACTAGAAGAAAGCAGCGTAAATATAGGAAGAAACCAGCATCTATAAAGAAACAATAAGTGTATTGGGGGGGATACGACAAACTGGACCAGGATCGGAGGGAACCAAGAAAAAATAAATAAAAATAACTAAAAAACCGCAACTAAGTAATTAGGAAGCAACCAGAAACTAAGTGAACACAAAGAAACCAAACATTAAGCAAGAAGTAACCAAAAACTAAGTAAATACAAAGAGACCAGACACCATGAAGAAATCAGAAACTAAGCCACTAAATATAGGAAATTAGGGAATATAAATAGAAAAAATATGTTAGGAATATGTAAATACAATTTGGAACGCGAATGTTGATGATCAGTACCTATCTAAGAAAGTAGAGAAAATCATAAGGCAAACATGTAGGCGTCCAAAGAGGAAGAAGGTTCATATAGAAAAAAATGGAGGTATATATAACTTAGAGAAGTTATAATTTTCAATGCAAGTGTTAATGACAGGTACCACATTTGGGAAATCATTGTAAAAACACGGAGGCATTAGAAAAGCACAAGTTTATAATTTTAAATGGAAGTGTTTGACGATAGTACCATTTTGGGAAAAACACATAGGCATTTGATTATAAAAGGAATCAAAGAGTTATAGTATTGAGAGTACGAGAATTATAATATTGAACTACATTAAAAAGAGAAACTAGAAAGTAAAATTATATAGAGGTCATATAGGGAATGTTGTAGCCAACTGTCGAAGAGAAGTACCTGACAGGAAAGATCATAAGACACTTGGGCAACATGTCAACCTAGGAGATGAAATTCGAATCTACATAGGGATACATATGTATAGGTGTATATATAACGTTATAAGGAAAGATAGACATAGTAAACTAGAGTAGTAATAGAAACAAAGGAAAATAAGTTAAAAGTTATAAATAAGAGGAAAAAATGAGAGAAAATACATCACAAAAGTAACAATTATTACAATACATAGAGATAGTTAAAATCTATAGACAAAATATGTAGACAAACATAAATAAAGAATTATGTATAAAAATGTACTATGAAGACATAGAACATAAAATAAGATAAAATAAGGAATTAAAATACGGCGTCATGCTATAGAAACATAGAAATAAGAGAAAAAATAGCATATAGATAGCAGATAACTTAGATTAACCCTTTCAGTCCCGAATTAACGTGTGTTGTTAAAAAAATTTGAAATTTCGTAACACCGCTTACTTATTTTTAAAAATATTTTTGGTATATGTCAAAACTGTCAACACCCTTCAAATTTTGACATTTCACGTGTACACTACAGTGTACCTTGGGATTTAAAGGTGCCATTAGTACTCCCACTACATCTAAGTAAATCATGAGAATAGATGGCCTGGACATAAAAAAAAATCAAATAATTAGCACTTTCCACATCAACCTGTTCCCCTTCATGCATAATAGAACCAGTAGCTGCTACACGCAACTCTGCTTCGACACCAGCTGAAATCGCATTGTCTCGCACTTCATTCTGAATGCCGCCACCGATGGTTTCTTCTCCTTGGAGCTCATCCAGAATATCTTTGGAAATTGCAAACCCTAGGTCTTCAAATAACTCAATATGGGACGTGTAAGCATATTACTAACATCAATTTTATTCAAACCATTTTCTTGATTGCCGTCTATTTCCCATTCATCATCCTCTTCGCTAAGACACTCTAGGTCGGAATCATCATTTTCTAAATAAATAGTACAGAAGTTGTTCGTATGAGAGGGATGTTTTACTAATTTTCAGTGAAAAACCCAAAAAATGACATACTCTTACACAGAACCTGAAACAAATAGCTTAGGGAAAAGTACCTCCTTTGAGTCCCAATGTACACTGCAGTGTACGTAATTTCCGTGGGTCAAGTAGCCCAAAAAATTACCTTACTTCACAAAAAACACAATATATTTTCTTTTCCAAGTCTTCTCTGTTATAAAAAAAAATTCAACTCCAAAACAGCATATATTTAGCAAAAAAACACGACATAAATAGATAAACGACAGGTAGTTCGCGCCGAGACATGCTTTTCATAATAAACAGAACTCAGCAGTTTAACGTTGTTCCCATAGATGGCAGCAGCCGTGCTAGATTCGTAATAAAGGGTACACACAAGTGCACGGCGGGATCGGTTGGTCAAATTGGAATCGTAGTTTGTATTTAGAGAGTTTTAAATTTTGGGACACTACAGTGTGCGCCAGGACTGAAAGGGTTAAGTAAATAGATATAAATAAATATCCATGGATGAAATAAGAAGAATTACAGTCGTACATTACATACAATTCTAAATCTACACAACCATACAGACAGCAGCATAAATCTTGTAAAAGGCACATATTATTAATGATAAATTAAACATAAATATACCGATCATGTTTTACAAATTAAGCGAAAAAATTGTAACTTGTATAGGTAATTTACACCGAAAAAATATTCAATTGTCTTCCTTAGATATTGGCCATATTCCAGGGGGGATAATAATTAAAAATACTAGTATTCAAATAATATCATCAGTCAAAGCAATATAATTGACGTCACTGTAAATTACGTATACATGTATTAAATACCTACTGTTATTTTTAAATTCCGGCAATGTTGACTATCAATGAAAACAAGATATCAATGTTATATAATCACAAATAGTCGGCAATATTTCTCAAGGCAGACCAAGTTTACGTGCTAATTTTTGTTATTATGTTTAATAAAAACAAAATCCGTAACATGTACGTTTCAAAAAAATAAACAAGCAAGCCATCGACTTGGAATTCGCTGACAATAGTTGAAATAGAAATATACACTTGTAGGTATACGTAATTTTAACATAAGCCAGGACATGCTAATACCTAAATATAGTTCAGATAATTTGAATATAATTTTAAGCGTATTATAATTTATTTAAATATCAGCCGGCGATTTTATAAGTTAAAAAATAAAAAACCAATGATTAGTGTAAAATAAATATATATGGGAATAATATGCAGAGGAAAAAATAATAATAATAATCATAATGGAAATAATTAGAGTAAAATAAATATAGATAATAAGTTAAAAATAAATATGTAGGTCAGGTAAACAATCCGGTCTTTAATGACCCCATCATAAATGAGCTGGTGGCCTGCCGGAATACATAATGGAAAACTCGAAGAAACATATTGAGGGGCACACCGGTCGAAAAAAAAAAAAAGACATGTGAGTTCTTACCGTAGGAACTTCCGGGAGTGCACGCCTGGCTTTTCTGCGGTATGCACGAACAAATCTTCTCTCTTTAACAGACAGAAAGCGGATGAAATAATACGACAGTAAAACAACAAGGGAAAAATTTTTTTAAGGGATTATACAATTAATTTTTTCTTCAAACGTCAGTAAATCTGTCATTACTCGAGTAAGTTTCATTTTTTCTCCGCCGGAGCTTTACTTTTCACTTTTCCGCCGGCGGAGGTAAAAGTGTTACCATAGCAACATAGATACAAACAAACAACAAAGCAAGCGTCAATAACTCAAGAATTATTAAACTAAATTTTGTATTTATCACTCAATTTGTGCACTGCATTTCTAAAAATCACTAATTTAGGAACAAATTGGTTATTAACTTAATCGAACTTACTCAATAACTGCTTATCAATATGGAATTAAAACGCAATCGGAGACACAATTTAAAAAAAAAAAATTATTGTTGACAGTGTCCACTGACAGCTTTATGTTACATTACTATAGCAACGACCTGTGCCTATTCACCGATACCGGTCTAAGCCGCCTTGCAAACCAACTTATCTTTGATAATAATTATTATTATTACTATTAAAAAGAGATATTTTTGCATTAATTTGTCGACATTTGAAGAAAAAACAGCATAATTTATGTGGAGGAAAAGTTACTTTTCATGGCTTGCTCTCTATTACCAGCCAGTGTTCGGCTGTTAAACACGAGCGCGCCATGAAAAGTATCACTTTTCCTCCATATAAAATAATATACTATTTTTTACTTACGACAGGGCACTAACATCATGTCCACTTTAAATTCTAAGACACAAAGAAAAATACAACCAAAGGATTTTTTTTTGATTAGAAATATATAGGATACTGGGTCAGGAAAAATGCAAGGTATCAAAAAATAGTTCTCGATTGTTTTAACACCAATATGTTTTTCAATAATATTCACAGCAATGTTAAATTTCGGCTACACATACACGGCAGACCAACTAAAAAATAATATGATACTTCCATATGTTTCGGGCACCACTTAATAAAAATATGCTGTATGATTTTAAATACGAATTAGTACTGGGTGATAAAAAATTTAAATGACAGTCATTTAAAAAGCTTTTTTAAGACAGAAAACAAAATGTTAATATTAAGCACTTATATTTGGTTTTTATTTGTTACATGTACCTGAAGCACTCACTAGTCAATCGCGATGGAGTCCTGATATACATAGCAGCCAAAAAGGAGTCCGACAAAGATTCTGAATTTAGTAAGGACGCAGATCGAGACCCCTTGGCTGGAATCCAGGACCGAACTCTGTCAAGAATATCTAGTGCTCAGACATAACCTAAATTTAAGTAGGTACAGAACGATATGACTATTCGAACATTGAGGACAGCTGGTTATTATTATTTAAGGGGGTTCCACTCCTTTTTGAACATAATCATCAAAAATGAGTTTGTGAGCGTCTCTAAGATAACGAATTTAGTTACTTCTGTTCTCAATCAAGTCTTTATTTATTGAGCAGATTCGTTCCTTTTTGAACTTTCTAACCGTAAACATGTTTTGCATTGGGGACCAATGCTAGTTGGAGGGGGGGTGTGTAAACTAGAAAGCGTAATAACTTGATACTTGACATTGAAGGATCAAATATTATGAGTAGTATCTAAACATGTTTTAAAAACAATCAGTCAAATATCAACAAAATTTAGTATAAAAGAACGGGCAAATCAAGTAGACGACAACTTATCTGGTTGAGTAGTTCCCTTTTAATTAAGGCAAAACGCTCCTCCTGTAAGCTCAAACCCTCCCGATCCTGATTATCTGGTTAAATACTTCCCTTTTAATTAAGGCCAAACGTTTTTCTGCTGACCAGCGTCAAACCTCCCGACCTTGACTATCTGGTTAAGTAGTTCCCTTTTAATTAAGGCCAAACGCTTTTCTGGTAACCAACGTCAACCTCCCGGTCTTGACTTTCTGGTTAAGTAGTTCCCTTTTAATTAAGGCCAAACGCTTCTCTGGGAACCAAGATCAAACCTCCCCTAAAGTTACGTCAGTGTAAAAGTCAAGTAAAACGTAAAGTAAAGAGTAAAGTGAACCATAGATAAAAGTTTAACCTAATTAAGGCATGCCAATATAACTGAAACGAATCAAAACGCTCATAACAATTTAAACTAAAAGTAAACTCAAGGGAGCCGAATAGGTAGAGTCCGGTCAGTCCTCATCGAATGGTCATGCGTTCTACGCTATTCTAGTAAATTGTATTCAACCATAGTCGTCATTCTAAGTGCATTCCTTCCTATATCTGAAGACCAATATACGTACAGTTTGTTTCGAATTAAGCGAGTCGTTATTCCATCTGATATACAACCCCCAGCTCAAGGAGGAACGCCGCCAGTAATCCCACTCAGTAGCACGCATCTGGGAAGCGCCCCAATTCCTCTTTGACTATATATTTCAGTCAAATTGATCGGAAACAAATAATATAAACGAGTTTGAATCGTTCAACTTCCCAACTAGTCAATTATATGATAAATATATATCAAATACGGAGATTGAATTGGTTGAAATCAACTTCGTATGACTGGCACAGGTTCGAGAGGTTTCTTAATAAGACGCTAAAAATGACATCATGATGCTTCCCGAAATTTTCTTCGCAACATAATACCAATAGTTCCGAAATTTTACAATAAACCCGAATATATAGTCGATAAAAAAGTAAACAGACTATGGCTGCATAGGATCTAGCGAGAGCAAAGGTCTGAAAAAATATTACAATTTGTAAGGAAAGTAAAATATCATCACCGCTACTGACTGTCCACAGGCAGACTAGCTTTGTATGATTTAAAATTAAATGTACAATTTATTCCTTCCAGTTAATTGTCTAAATTCATTTATAGCTACATTGTAGCTGAACAAAAGAAGTTATCTTGCTCATATTTGGTGCATTACTATACCATAGAATGTTTGCTGGCGTCAGAGCATTCAAACTTCCATATATTATTATTACAACCAAGTCAAATCTACAAACTTCCAGCTTAAAAAAACTTATTGCTTAAACAACCAAAAATACTGTATCGCTATTATACTGATTCATACTATTTTGGATTACCTCTATTTTGTTGACATGGAAGGATTACCAGAAACAATGTTGGAGATATTGTAAAATAACTTCAAATACCTACCAACATTTTTCCCTAACTTAAACCAAAAAGCACTAAGTTTCATCTTTACCAAAGTTTTCGACAATTGATCGTTTTTTTTCCTAGTTAAGCAGTTCTAAAGGAAAATACCCAAATAGGAATAACAAGTTTTTGATTTTGGATAAATTGTTTTCAATCATGTATAAATTATACATAAATAAATAAATAATATATAAAGCCAATAAATTCTACAATAATTTTTTAAAACAACGTTTATTTATAAGTAGTTTAATACCTATACCGACATAGCAAAATTCAAATAATGTGACCTTCCTAAGCAAATTAATTTTTACCTGCCTAATTGAATAATTTATGCTTTCCAGCATATTTTTCTCGCTTCATCTCCTTGCCCCACGTGGTAACATTGTATCATTAAAATTCTTAGGTGCCAATGTGTTTCCCCTGCCATATATCACAAACGGGGAAGTGGGTGGGGCAAGAAGTCATAAATCCCCGTAAAGGACGTGTGTGTGTATGTGTTTTCGTATGCCGCTAAATTATCATTTAGATTTGGAAGAAAATTAATGATGAATGATGAGTAGGTAATTAGAAGCAGATAGAGTGTGGACGGATAAGCTGATACTTTCTCAGGCTAATATTGTATTAGTTTAGAAAGAAACGTACATTAAAAGAGGGAACATTTTATAATTAAAGATTTATTATATTCAATTCAAGCGCACTTTTACTGTGATGTAAAACTAGTGTATTTCTAGTACAAAAACGAAGCGAAGACTAATCTTTAATTATTAAATTATTGGATTATATTCTTATGTTTATTTGTTCTATTCCCGACTGACAATTGTTCTATATCAATATCTTTACTATCACGTAAAGCAAACTTTATTTTAAAACATCCTTTATGTAGTAACTTGCCGAACGATTGAAAATGATTTAAGTTTTTGAATCTACCCAAAATGTTATAAATCTACAAATTCATAGAGTACATTGCAGCCTCCTCTGCGAATTTGATTCGTAAAAAGTATAAGCGTCCATACACTGCAAAGTTTATTGCCTCTTATAATATTTCCTATCAATTTTACGGATAACTTATTGTGATATATTTATTACCTTCTTAAAATTTCGTGAATACCTGTAAACTCCTTTTTTAGGGAAGTCGTATGGGTCACCAGCAAGAGGAAGAAACGCTGCTTCGTGATGAAATGAAATGACTGTGTTCAGTTTTCAGTATAGACTAAACTTTATTATGCGAGCAACATAGTACCTTTAGGGATACACAAAATTGTGCTTTTTAAACGGACTTTTGTAAATGATACAAAAGACGTAGTCGAGGGATAGCCAAAAAGTAGTAGAATGGTTTGTAGTATTTATGGGATTATTTCCACTCCCACTAGGGTCATTGGCACAAAATAAAGTAAACCATGTAGCAAAACAAATCAATATCTTTACAAACATTTCAAGTACCTTTTTCAATACATTTACAATACCTGGTTTATCTAAATAGGAATAATACTTTACCGAAGAAAGACCTTTAGTTAAAATATCCGCAGGCATTTTAAAGGCATGTAAATATTTAGTATTAATTTAAATTATGAGCATCCGTATTTCGTATGAAATGATGCCGTAGGTCATGTGCTTTATGATGACGTATTTACAGACAGCCTCTGTGCACTTTGGCAACAGTTTTATATTTTCCACTTTTAAAGAAATGAGAGAACCAGAGGCTTGAAACATATAATGATTTGCGATCATATACATCACGCGCTCAATCAACATGAGTTGCTGCTATGAAACGTTAAACTTAATCAGTACTGCCAGTACAGAAATTAACATCCTGTTTCATAGCTTGTTAACAGTTTTACAATCTAACATATTGTAACCGTCTGATTTTGCCACTATAAAATATTATACATTTTATTTCATCTGCTGCATTTTTTAGCCACAAAATATTCTATATTTAGTGGTAAGAATTATTGATTATTAACCTCTTCGGTTAATTAATTATAAATTCATATATTTGATTTGTTGTCAATAAGCTTAATGAAGTTCCCATTGCCGCATTTATTAATATGAACTAATTATATATGCATACAGTTTTTATTACAAAATATGTATTAGCTTTTATAACACTTCCAGCACTTTGTGACTGTCTTTGTTCTAGAGTGGATAATATATCGGCTAGCTTTGGTTTATCAAACAACTCAAAAACGATATTGTGTTATTAGTTTAACTTTGCTTGTTTATATTACAATAATTAATTTTGTTTATTGCAGTTCAGTATTTTTAAGAACTGAGTTATTAACCTACCTTTGATCCTCGTTAGATCAGTTAAATTTATATTCTACTTTCGGTTTGAATATGACTTCTAATCTAAGGCTGATAGGGCTTTAACTTGGGGTCGCTGATTGGCTTTAAGATACCTGCTGCGTTCTTGTTTACCCGTTAATTCGAGAATGATTGTAGTTATTACATTTTTCTTTCTCTTCAATAATAAAAACTAGTACCTGTTGCTTATTTTCTTCTAAGACTTGTTGATCTCTGCATAAATTACTCATTGTTGTTTCTTCCCATAGTGCTTAAGTATTTATTTCCTCTTGGTTTTGCCCTTATTTTTCTTTAATAATCATTCAATCGTCAATGTTTGTTTTCCTTTCTTATGCTTTAGTGGATTTAGAGGTTATATTGTAGTTCCATCTTCTTACCTACAGTTGGGAACCTTGATATTTGGGATTTCTACTTTATATTTATCTTTTCAAGTAGCATGATATAAGTTTTTTAATATTAGATTTGTAGCCGTATATATTAGTAATGGGCTCTTTTCTTTTAATTGTTGCTGTCGATCCGGATTTTTAAAGGTTTATTATTTCGTTTAGGAATTTTTCCTATTATTTATTGAAAAATTTAATTTTAGCTCATTAGTTGTTGCCTCAGCACTCGTTTTACAATGCTTAGTTCTCGTTTATTATCTTGGAAGTATTCCTCCTATCGACTATTTCTTCATTTCGATCAGTCTTCTCGGCACTAGCACTTTTTCTGATCTGACGTTGGTTCTCTAATTCCGTGGAAGTGGAAAAAGGCAAATTAACTAAAACCGATGATCTTGTTCTTCCAGAAATACTTACCGGGAATAGAGGAAGTGTTTTGCTGAAGTGTAGTTGTAGAGGTCTCAGCTTTTAGAATTGCGTTTTATACTACCCTTGTAGGGGATATTGGGTTGAGTTCCTAGTTTGTATTTTGACACGACCGATTTATCGGGATTTAAATACCACACTAGGTAAGATTTTTCTGGAATTTATTTTTTTTTCTGCCTGCCGGCACACGGTGGCCATGACGCTGAAGGTTATTTTCCATTATTTCCAGAGGCTTTCCGAGCTCATCTTATAAAACCGTGGCAGTTGATCCTCCAGGCAACCCTCCAACTCAAGTGAGGTAAATATTGCAAAAGTTTTTTTGTCTAATTTAATGATTTAATTGCTTTTATCTGTGTTAACTTTTTTTACATCGACCACCAGTTGCATTGCATTCCATATGATATTATACCTTTTTTCCTGTTATCATATTGTAGTATAACGTACCCGGGTCGATTCAACATAGTTGAATCAGATAAGTAAAATTGTGGTTTGCCTTTATTTTGCCAATGATCGTCAAATTAGATAAAAAAGAAATGGATTAAAAAGAGGACCAATACCTCCGTTGTGTTATTATTATATCTTGCACAATTCTACTCACTCATTATGCGCTTCAACGGAACACATTTAGGGAAACTTGAGGGAAAGGTGCATCATGTAAATGAAACCACAGATTTCTAATACGCCTAATTTATTAAAGAAAAACGTGCCGGACTCAGCCTGGAATTCACGAGGGGAAAGAGTACGGCAGAGAAACCCTCGATCTAAATTCCTAAACCGAATTATGCTGTATAATCTATTAGTATTTTAATTAATTCAATTACTGTCTCCCGTACCACAATTCGCAGTTCCACACTTGCAACAATACATTTAAAACTGAAGAGGTTTTTGTTAGTTAACAAGACGCCGCTGGTAGGTACTGAGGTCCTGGATTACGGAGGCTACCCAGTTGCAAAATGGGACAATACCATAGTATAGTTTTAAACTTATCTCTAGAATGATCATTATATTTATTACTAGGATATTCTCCCGTCAGGGTAGGAAATGGTTAGTATAGATTCATCAAGGCCCTTGTGTACTCTCTCACTCATTTTAATATTAAAACCCTAGCACGAAAAGACAGCAAATAATACATTTTATGTTTTCACTTACAGCATAACACGATTTCATTAAATATATACACAGGTTATGCCATGAAATATGAATTATCCATGAAAATAGAAGAAATATTTATGCAGATTATGTTTATAACAATATCCAAATATATATACATGTTATGTCATCAAATATGAATTTTCCATGAAGATAAAGAAATATTTATGCAAATAATGTTAATAACAATATCAAATATATACACATGTTATGCCATCAAATATAAATTATCCATGAAGATAAAGAAATCTGTATGCAAATAATGTTAATACCAATATCAAAATATATACACATGTTATGCCATCAAATATAAATTATCCTTATCCATGAGAATAAATGAAATATTTATGCAAATTATGTTAATAGCAATATCAAAATATATACATATGTTAGGCCATCAAATTTGAATTATCAATGAGAATAGGAGAAATATTTATGCAAATTATGTTAATAACAATATGAAAATGTATACACATGTTAGTCCATCAAATATTATTTATCAATGAGATTAGAAGAAATATTTATGCAAATTATGTTAATAATAATATGAAAATGTATACACATGTTATACCATCAAATATGAATGATCAATGAGTATAAAATATATAATGGTCCAAATTAGGTTAATAACAATATTATAAGTTTCATTTTACCGACTTGTAATGACATATTGCAACACAGAAGCAAAACAATTCACCAAAATAAACCGTACACTCACTCCGCTGGCTTATGACACTCTATTTTCCGTTCTCGAGTAATACCCTTCGGATATCCTCCAAAAAACCTCGCAAAAACTCGACTTCAATTTATGACTTGATTTATCTTTTACGTGTATAAAGGGTGTCTCAAAAATATATACATATATAGGGTGTCTCAAAAATTAATGTATCAGGTTCAATGAAACAGTATTTTACAGAGGTGGGTTATCTCAATATCTGAACTTTTTTTCTTAATGTACCTTTAGTTTCGATCATATGGGGAGGTTTATATTATTTAGGGGTGGTTCATAAGTATTTATTTTTATATTCATGTTATTTGCACCTTTTGTATTTCTTTTATTTGCTGATGGTTACTGAAAATCGATAACATATATATGCAAGGGGGGCTATAATTTCTTCATTGAAGTATTATTACAGGGTTTTACTACCGGGTCCCATTGCAAAATTTACTACCGGGGTCAAAAGCCAGTACCGGGTTTTCACTAACAGAGCCAGAACCTAGTACCGGGTGTTTGCTACAGGCGCCCGGAGCCATTACAGGGTTTTGCCTTTCGAGTCGAGAAGTTCCACGTTCGCCTTAGTGCAGAGGCACATTTACCTGGACTGCTGTAAGCCCTTTCAGCAGCAGACTTTCAACTCGTTCTAACTCGGATCTTGACTTTGATTTCATTTAATCTCTTTATTTTCCTTGCCGATTGATACGATAGTTCTTGATATTTGAATATAAATTTATCATTGTCGGCCAAGCTTTAAGATAGCTTTCATTAATTTTATTTATTTATCTGGTCGATTGATATAATTATTGTGGCTTTTATTGATTGATAATATTATTATGGCTACATTTATAATTGGTGAAGCTATACTAGTTCATACATACATATATGTAATAATCTTAGGTAAACCAATGTGATCGCTTCGGATATTAGTGTTTAGAGTTTTTAGGTATAAGGCATACAGTACCAAGTTCACCAACAGAATTAGCCTCAATTAGTACAATCTTTATATTATACCATCACCGTTAATTATTACTTAATAGTTTTTTTGTGGTAATTCCTTTGTTTTTAAATTTCACTGTTAGATTGTTGCTGTTTTAAATAAAAAAAAACCTAGAAGCCAATAGGTCGAACCGTAAATTGTTGTGTTGTGTTTTCTGTTTAATAAAACGTGCCTAACAACCCCGCACAACAGCAGCGGAGCTTTTCCAGTTTAGCTGGTAGAACTGGTGGCGCTCATGAACTCCACTCTTGGAGCCGGGTATTGCATATACGACTCTCCGGTGTTAGGTTTGTTTTAATTAAAATCCTTTCCTTTTTAACATTAATAAGAAAATCGTGTTGCACTATTATATCGTCTTAAAAGTTGATTAATGTATTGTTGTTGATCTGTAGTAATTGGCCCATTTTTCTTATCTACCTTATCTCTCATACCAAGACACTGTTTACTTCACCTTCAACTATACATTTCTTCAATAAGTTGTCTTTGAGATAATCAGTTCCAACATTATTATTCGAAAAAAAAATATCGGTGATTAAGTTACCATTCTTTTTTATAAACAGACACGGTTCTAGTTTTAATTTTTTATAGTTCAACGTTTTTTTCCAGATTGCCTCTGAAAACCTACTTGTCCACCAACTCCCACGCATCATTCTCTTCGAAGGCATGAAGCTCATCCTGGATTGCCTGGTTCCTCTTATTTTGTCTGGTCTGGATAAGGCATCCTGTATGACTCTCCAGGTCGGAATTCGCTGTACAAATGTAGCTTTTTCTCTTTTTTTAAGGCAGTGGCACACACACTAAAGGGAGATCCTATGACGCTCGACGCGCGGTGTGTGTGTGAAGATGTTGACACGGTTTTTGAATAGCTGTAGGTTGTAATTAGGGGGAAACAGATGTCCTGGGAGTGAGTTCCATAGTGATGCAGTGCGCCAGACAAAGGAGTTCTTGAAAAGCGATATTCTAGGTGTTTCCAGTTGTACGACGAACTGGTGTGCTATTGCCGTCTGCCAGGGGCGGGATGAGGCGGGCCAAATCCTGCGAACATCTGCCGTGAATGTATCTGTAAAACAAGAACATCTCGGCCACATGTCTGAGGTGTTCCAGACTATCCAGATTCCGGGTCAACTCCGCGTCGCCCACGAGACGCACAATATCCCAGACATATCAGATCAAATTTCACCAAATCCTAGAAATAAATAATGTAAAGCTAAAAATCGGTAGGAATATTTTACTTAGTGTGCTGAATAACATACCAAAAGTCCTAAAGCGAAATATGCCGGCTTCATGTCATTTTGACAAAAGAAAAATAAAAAAAGTTGTTACCCTTGTAATCACGCATCACGCATCAAATTTTCCATTGAGCCCTATGAATGTAATGGCAATACCTACTGAGTTCATATCCTTTTAATTAAAATGTATTATGTATTTTGACAAATTCTGCTTATCGCGAAAGGCATGGCAATGTCGCTAAATTATAAATTGGTGCATCGTTACTGCACTACTGCACACGATACTTGCATTTCTGGGTAATAACACTTGTACCTACGCGTGCGGTTTTTGTGATGTTATTGTTATAAATTGGTGATAATAATGGAAATCGTCTGTTTTTACTGTAATAAGCTTCTTAGTGAAGGGGAGTGTATGGTGGTAAGCAAAGTAGTAGATGGCCCAATCAAGGCAAGCGAGCAACGAAAAGATGAAATGTTTGATAGCTTTAAAAGCATTAAAGAAAAACATACTTCAATCAGGGTGCATGTAGGATGCCGGTAAGTAGTAATAATAATCAGTGCCAGTTACTGGCCTGCTTGCAGCTTGCTATTGAGTGCTGCAAACCGGCACTGATAATAATAAAATATATCAATACCTACAAAACCTAATCACTAGGGAGGGGCAAAATTATAATTAAGAATTTTCTAAATTTGTTGCGGACGGACATTACATTTCAACAGATATGGCACTCGAACAGTCTTTGATGCGGCTTTTATAAGTTCAGGCAGGTCTCACTCATGCCCGTGGTATATCTGATAGTCAGCTTGCATATTTCGTGCTCTCTTTTCCTGGATGTCTTAAAACTTGTAGTTCCGTTGAAAGCCTGACTGGTATTACTAGAACTTCAACAGGACAACACGTTGAACTTAGGGAAGCAGGAGATCAGTGGATGCAAAACATTTGAACCTTTTTAGAAATTGGCTGTCAACCTCCTTGGCAGGAATGCGGTTTCTTACGGTCTTTATCATGTGGGATTGTTGGAGATCAAACCATTAATTGTCATAACGCAAATGAATTAGGCAACAATACGATGAAGGTAGTCCTCGGTTGCAGATTCTCCGACATAAAACTATCAAGAAAAATAGAGTTCTTCCATTGGCGGCAGTTAATTCCAAAATAATTATTAAAAACGAAGTCGTACCAGTAAATTCGCAACAACTTTCATGCGGATAGCTTGGGCAATAAATAACAATTCTGGAAACCTTATGCAATACATTAAGTATGAACTGTCCCCAAGGCCATCTGCACTTTTCGATGAGGTGTCTATGAGAAAAACGGCCAAGTCTACACCTTTGAAAGTTTTTTGCTCTTCTTCCGATTACACAAATGTCTCATCTCTTCGAGCCTTGGTTTGGCCTAAACCAGCAACATTTGGAGCTCTACTTGAATTAAAGAAAAGAAGTTATTGTGTTTGATGGTTACGGACGTGTTGTATCTACAAAAGCAGAAGACCAAAGGTGCCGAGCTTCCCGAAACTCGTCCACAGATATGGTTTTCGATCGCAACACTACAGTCTCTGTCTCACAAGCTGATTACTTAGCAAATAGATGAAACAAATCTAGGCCAATTAGTCTGTTGACTAACACTTTCTTGGCTAAAGGACTAGAAGAAAGACAGGCAGCGGCGGATGCGGACGCCATAATCGTCAATATAGGAGATACTTAACAACGGTCATGAAGTCACGGTGGTGGCAACAGACACTGATATAATTTTTAAGCTGCTAAACAGAGTTGGAAATGCTACACATATTCAGGTTGTGAGTCATGTTAGATCCGAGAATGAAATATACAATATCAAGGAAACCCAAAATCAATTAGACTCCAAGAAGGATTACTTAATGTTTGTTCATGCAATTAGCGGCTGTGATACCACATCATTCATTTTTGGTAAAGGCAAGAAGAAAGCATTAAATTTTTTGGAGAAAAGAGAGATGCAGGATTTTGCTGCTGTTTTTAACTCGTCAGCTTTAAAATCTGACATTCTAATTGCCGGAGAAAAGTTTATCATGAAGTTTTACAGTACTGAGACCTATTCCAGCTTGGACGAGCTCCGAAGCAGAATATATGCTCGTACTCTTGCCAGGAAATCTGTCACTTCAAGCTTTGAATTCGCCACGCTTCCGCCCACAAGTGCTGCATGTGAACAGCATTCGCTGTGAATGCCTTCGAAATATCCAACGCAATCGCTCGAGACCCTCCGTAGTTCTCAATTGCCCTATTCTATAATATATGAGTGACATACGCCAATATATCTCCTGTCGATTTCTCTTTGCGAAAGTCCTATTGATTATCACTGATTATTCTGTTGTTCTCGAGGTACTTGAGTAGCTGCTGATTGATTACATGTTCCATGACTTTGGAGATTATTGGAAGCAAGGCAATTGGGCGACAGTTTGAGGGCGTTGTTTTCTTGCCTTTTTTTTGGAACAGAAGAAGATGGGCAAATCCCTTTTCGGTAAGACAGAGAAAAAACCTGGAAAAAACGGGTGTTAGTTCGTTGACGCAGATCTTTAACACGATGGCAGGTATTCCGTCCGGTCCTTTAGCGTATCCAGTTCTTTTGGATTTTTACGAATATCACGGTGATGAAACCTGACTGCTGCCATGGTAGTGTTGATGTTCGATATGGGAGAGCCTTGCCTTGGGGAACGTCTAAGGTAAAGTGCGATGAAAACATTTTGGCGAGCATGTTTGCTTTTTCCTTGGCGTGAGTAGTCGCCGTGATGCCACTTTCTTCTGTCAAAGGTGGAAGAGACGTTTTTGTAAAGTTATTACTTACTGCCTTTGTTACCGACCAGAAATTCCTGGAGCCACTGGGGCATTGCAAAAGTTTATTCCTGATCCTTTGATTGTGTTTCTCCTTAGTTTCGTCAATCACACGTTTGCATTCGTTTCTCCCTTCGACAAGATAATTGCGATTTTCTGCGGTCTAATTTTGCTGCCAGTACTTGTAGACTTGCTGTGTCCTACCTACAGCTCTTTCGCATCTTATGTCGAACCAGGGCTTTCTTTTTGTCGGTAACTTGATGAAATTTGGGATGTATGCTTTCATTCCTGGGGAGATTACTTGTGTAATCTCTTCACAGCAGGCTGACGGGTCGTCAGTGCCAAAGAAGACGTCCAGCCAAGGAAAATCTAGGTAGAACTCCCTTAGATCGTCCCAATTTGCAGAATAGTATTGCCAGATTTTGCGAGGCAATGGTGGATCCTTCTGTCGAAGTGGCAATTTACAAACCGTTGTAATAAGTTTGTGGTCGGAAGTACCTAATGGCGGACCAACTGTAATTGTGTACTGGTCAGGATTGGTGGTTAGAAAAAGGGCGACGACTTCGCCCCTCTCTGAGATTCGAGTTGGTTCGTCTACAAGTTGAGTAAGCCCGCAGCTGATAGCAAATGGTTCAGCGTCTCTACCTTCGTTGTCGATCGTGTTGTGATGTTTGAGTCAGTTGGTGTTGTGGGTATTGAAGTCTCCCAGAACGATTTTTTCTGAATTGGGGTGATAGACCTCTATTAAGTCAAAAGTGGTAGCTAGTGTTGTAAAAAAGCTTTGGTAGGCTCTATCGCTCGAAGGGCGATAGAGACAGCATATAAACTTGGTTAATCCTTTGGCAGTGAACTTGAGCCACATGACGCCAAGGTTGTTTGGTTCGAGTGCTTCCTCACGGTGACATGAAAGGTCGCTTCGGACAAATAGGCATATTCCGAACTATGTCGTAACCAAGATAGAGGTAGTTTACTGTTGTTGTAGAACATACTTGTGTTTCTGTAAGGGCTAATATGTGTGGCCTATTTGTTTGTAGATGTTGGTGTACTGAATTAATGTTTGTATTTAGGCCTCTTATGTTGCAGAAATCTAGTCATAGGTATCTACACATATTTTAGGTTGTCATAAACCAATTAATTAAACTCTTGTGTTATTTTCTCGTAAGTAGTTATTGAAACCAACATTATATTAAATAAAAAATAGGCATACTATTAAAGTGCTTTATTTAAACATATAGGTTATTGAGTTTTTAATGATTTTTTCCCGAAATCATTACTTTACTTAAATTTTAATATCATGAGGTGTCATGTTCTTGTACTGACAGCTTTCAGCGTCATCTTCAATTTCTGAAATAATATGTTATCTGATCGTCTGCCATTCATGGAAGGCGCTTAGTAGTTAAAGCATCGATTTTATCATTCGAATGATCATTAAATTTGATAACCGAGTAACACCGCTCTTCCAATGATCGAATTGATTATTTTTCAACCGAATGCGCCTATCGATACTTTGAACTTTGGACACATTTCATTAAATTATGGATCCATATAATGGAAGCCTATAAGGCGCTAAAAGAACCGAGAAGCTTGGTTGTTCTTTTTTGCATCCGCGTAGTACACTATCAAATACCTATTTGAAAAATAGGTACGCGTGTTTAATAAAGATGTTGTCAGTAAAATCTAAATCCGTCGTTAAATTTCAGTTATCGAAATGTATGAAGCAGACAAGTTTCAAAAGTTACTGGATGATTATTGACACAAACATTACGCTCGTGATTTTGCAAAGAAAAATCCTCTACAGCGTATTCAGCTTATACGCATTATTTTTGGAGTCTACCGTCTGGTACACCTTGTTGCGGAGAGGAAGAAAATTGCCACTACAAGATTCAAGAAGAAAACTGAGGGACAACGCTCTTATTCGCCGCCTGACGAGCGTCTGAAAACAATATCGTGAGCGTTTTGAAAATATTGCAAAGGCGGTTTTCATGCAAAAAGCAGAAGTGTAGTGCACCACTGTGGTCGATTTGGTGGGATTAGTTCCTCTAAACCTGTTGCCGGAGAAGGCGAGATTAATATGAACAGCTCGAAAATGATTGTGGTTAGAACATTGAGATTTTCAAATACTTAAATTAAGATATAAAAGTAGGGCAAATATTAAGTTACTGGTTTTTCTCTTCAATACTGAGATATTAAATCTCTTCATTTACCTACATATAAAAATATCTAGTACTTTTGTAAATTATTTATTGATTAGTTATGTATACTATGTTCGATTAGGTAACTGAAAACATCACGTTAAAAAAACGCGTCGTTGAACCTAACCACCAGCATAAGTTAGAACGCTTTTGCTTAAAATGTGATATTTTTACTAAGTTAACAGAGCTTCCATATGCTTCCTATAATGATAAGTACTAATATGATAACTGATTCCCATAGAACTTTAAGACCATTTTTCGTCGTTAAAGCATCCGTTTTGTGCCATAATTGAGAAAAAGTCCCAACGGACCACGTTCGCCAAGTTAGAACAGGCCAGATAGATAGGGGTTTTGTAGAAAATCATTTATAACAATTCCATAAAAAGAGTACCTTAAATTTTTTCGTCTGCGAATGCTAACACACTTACGCTAAACAGCTCCATTATATTTTGAGTTTGATTTTGGTATCATATTTAGTGACTACTATTTTTTGGGATCCACTAGATCATTAAACCTGTGATTTGTATTATCTATTTAATTTTTTCCCATAACATAAAATCATAAGCAAATATATCCTCAAGTTTTAAAGGCTCTAGTGGAATGTAAAAAAGCAGTAGCTATACGACTTTCGTTTCGTGATATGTGAACAACAGACAATCTAGACTTTTATGTAATTTATGATATTTTCATCTTACAAATAATGGAAATGTCTTCATATTTCTGATGAGAATTGTGTAGTAAATGCATGTTCTTACACACTCTGCGGGTCGTCTTTTATGGCATAACCTCTTCTCGAGTGATTTTTTCATAGAATTAGGCAAAAGGTTTATATTACATGATGCTGTCTAAGAGCGTGTGAGAGTTTCAGTGACATACATTAAAAAAGATGGAAAGATAACAGAATCTTGGATACACAAGAATATAAATTATATTGTTACATGTTGTAGCGTATTTTATTATAATGTCCGGACATCTTGAGGATTTATGTTTTTAGCTATCATAAAGTTAGTAATACTACTAGGTACTCTTTTGCATACGAATTTTACTATAATAGTGCCTGCGCCATATTTTTCATTCTTTACTAGCAAATTATTACATTATATTAAAGGTTTTCAAGGAACAATCTTAAGTTTTTATGAGAAAAAAATCGTGAAAAAAAAAGAAATACTAAATGTTATGAAAATTAATGATATCTACTTCAAACTTAAATGCTATATGGATAGCAAATAGTAGTGTTTTGATTAAAATAAGAGCATAGATAGTAGCGAGTATGTGTCCCTCGAGGTCTAATTACTGCTTGCATCCTTCTCGGCATGCTACTAAGTAGAGTTTGGATATATTCTTGAAGAATTGCGTTCCATTCATATTGTGCAGCAAAACAAAGCTGTTCTATTGTACTTGGAACTGTTTTTTGTCGAATGCTGCATTTAAGTTAATCCGACATATGTTCTGTCGGATTTAAGTCCGGGCTATATGGTGGCCAATCTAATCTTTGAATCTGGACCTCATCGAGGTAATTAGTCACTATGCCAGCTGCATGGGGTTGAGCATTATCGCGAATGAATACGAATCTTTCGTATCCAATATGGCATAACGAAACAGAAGGATGGCCACATAAGGTTATGTGTCGCCTACAGGAAGCTAAACTCAGTAACCAAAATCTTGAGTTGAATTCTACTAGATTTATACTACATACTAACTTACCTAAGCGACTCTACTTGGTTTAATAGGCTGGATATATTCTCTGACTACTGGCAAGTGCCCATACAGGCACAAGGACCATTTACGAACTCAAGCGTTCGACTATGTAAGGTCCCAGTGACTTCAAGAATTGGCGGATCATTTATTTAGTGAAATGAAATGGAAAAACATTTTAATATACCTGGATAACATAATAATATTTAAAAAAAAACAGATTATCACATTAAGAAAAGTTTTCGGCAGATTACGCCAAGTTAAATGGATCTTGAAGCCAAGCAAATGCGCATACCGTAAGAAAGAGATTAAAATTTTAGGATTAAAGGTCAGTGATAAGGATAACCTCCCAGATAAATCTAAACTTATTTGCCATAAGAATTTTTCAAAACCAAAAAAGCTAAAATACCTACAACAAGACTGTAATTTCTACGTTTTTTTTTTTTAATTTTGCAATGGCTTCATATTCACTACAAGAAATGAGCTATTTACATATGGTTTTATATTTAACTCTTAAAATACAACCTAATACAATTATTAGCTTTCATATTTATATAACGTAAAAATATAAATTGTTTACTAGTGTGGACGCTAATTTAATAAAATGTTAATCCAATAATTATGTAATTAAATATTTTTAATGCAACATTATTTGATAATAATTAGGAAAGTTTTATTTTTTTAATGGCAGTGACACACACACACTGAAGGGAGATCCTATTGCACACGACGAGCGGTGTGCGAAGATATTGATTAACATGGGCCTTGAATAGCTATAGGTTGTAATTAGGGGAAAACAGATGTTCTGGGAGTGAGTTCTACAGTGGGACTGTGCGACAGGCAAAGGAGTCCTTGTAAAGCGATGTTCTAAGTGATTCCTTTTGCACCGATTCGTCGATGCACTCTCGCTATCTGTTGTTACTGTCTGACGGGCGTTGCTGGGGGCGGGAAGAGACGGACCAAATCCTGAGAACATCTGGCGTGATAATATCTGTAAAACAGAAAGATGTCGGCCGAATGTCTGCGATATTCCAGACTATCCAGATCCCGTTTCAACTCCGTTGCGCCGACGAGACGCACCGCTTTCTTTTGAATGGAATGCAGCAGCTTTAGCATGTACGTAGGTGCGGCACATAAGATTTTTGAGCAATATCGATTGTTAAGAAAACTGGCAAGTCGGCCGCAGAGAGAGGCTAGCAGTCCGAAGGACGGCAGTTTATTGAGCAATCTGTCACCCAAAACTCTGTTGAATGCCTATGAAATATCCAACGCAATCGCTCGAAATTCTCCGAAGTTCTCAGTTGTCCTACTCCATATATGAGTGACATATACCGACATATCTCCTGCAAAGAATTTATTATCTTAAAATTCAATAACTTGTTTACTTACTTATATACTAATTCAATTAAATATTAATTTTAATATTGTCTTGACACACTATTAAAATTTTCACAAAATTACAATACAGTTCGGGGTTAGTGGTAGAGATTTCGTTTACCTAAACAGGTGCCCACCGCACTGGTGAGTCTTCATCCGCTCTTCCTTCTTTGATGATTTTGGGGATGAGGTTGGCCATGATGGATTTTAAAATCCGACGTTTTAATGCCAAGGCTTGACTCTTTATACTTAAAATTATAATTAAGTTAATTTTTTATTTAAATGTTCATAGGTACAATGCTGTACATTACACGTGCGTTACGCTATAGTACAGCAATCATGGAATTACTGCAAATCATACCGTAGTTATTATGTAAATAATTACTTCTAGCAATGATATGCATAATGCCATTATAACCTTATTATCAAAAGTATTACGCGTCTATTGTTAAATAGTGGCAGATAACATTTATTATATCACTTATTTGCTTACTTCTGATGCCGCGCCGCACCGGTGAGATTAATATTGTACATTATACCAATATAATAGATATAAAAAAGAATCCCAATGTGAAAATCAATTTGCTTACAGTCATCATAAAACCAAAAAATACCCAAAATATTGAAAAAACTAAAAAGGAAATCGAAAATTCCGTATATTATCCATCAAGATTAAATCTAGGAATCAGAAATATGAAAGAGACTAAGAAAGGAAATATAGTGTTAAAATGTGATACTGAAGAAGAAATGCAGAGATTAAAAAAGCAAGTGATGAGCAAGCTAAATTGAAAGTATGAAATTGAAAACCCAAAAAGGTTCTTCCAAAGATAAAGATTCATAACTACATTAGAGAGAAATCTGAAGCCCAACTAAAAAAAACAATAAAACAGCAAAACACTTGGATC
>MU188614.1:0-60416 GCA_016904865.1 Pissodes strobi
CTGTATTCTGTAAGGGCCTGTATCATTTTATACTGGTTTATTGTATCGAAGGCCTTTTCGTACTCGTCATAGATTATGCAGAGGGGTTTATTGATTTCTATGAATTCAATATGTTTGTAGATGATCATTTGTGCCAAACCCCTCGTCGATTTTATTTGTAAAATCTTGATGATGATTCTCATAAATAATTTATACAAATGCGATACTTAGCAGGAAGATTTATAGCATCGGACGAAACTAGAAATATAGAAGAATAAATAAATAGATTAAACGATATAGTGGACGCGATTAAAAGGGATGAAATTCTGAAGCTGATGGAACTGAGAAGGGGTTTCAAGAACGCAGATATTGAACAATAAAGAGGGACGCAGAAAATTATAAGACAAAAAATAAGAGAAGCGAAAGAAAAAGACATCAGAGAGAAATGTGTAGAAATAGAACTTCTCCAAAAAAAAAACATGGTAGCTTCAACGTACACCGAAAAGTAAAGGAAGCCACTGGAAGATACAAATCAAGACAGACAAATACACTTACAACCAACGACGGAAATATAATAATTAACAAGGATGAAATCAAGAACACTTGGAAGTTATATATTGAGCAACTCTTCAGAGATCAAAGGCCAGAAGCACCCATTATAGAAGCAGAAACCGAACCAAATATCTTAAGTGCAGTAATAAAGCAAATGAAGGATGGCAAGGCTCCAGGCCCAGATAATTTTGAGGCTGATTTCTTAAAACTTATGGGCGATGAGGGAATCAAATGGATGGCTGACCAAGATATTCAATATTATATACAACACGGGTATTATCGCGCTATAGTTACTTAAATCAGAGTTCATAGCTATACCAAGGAAGTCGGGAGCCAAAAAGGACGAGGAATATAGAAGAATAAGCCTCATGAGTCACCTATTGAAAATATTCATAAAAGTCGTACACAGAATAGTCTATAAAACATGCGAAGAACAGATAACGTCCACGCAATTTGGATTTAGAAACGCAGTCGGAACAAAAGAAGCTTTATTCACCGTACAAGTCTTCGTTCAAAGATGTAGAGATATAAACTGTGAGGTGCATGCCTGCTTTGTGGCCTATAGAAAAGCATTTGATAGGGTGCAACATCACAAGATGATAGAAATCCTGAAAAAGACAGGTATAGACGATAAAGACCTAAGAATAACGTAATAATAATGTATTGGGTGGAAAAAGACCAAACCGAGTAAGTTAAAATTTTGCGCTGAGTAAGGCGTATTGTCGCCAGTAATATTTAACATTTATTCCGAACACATATTTAGAGAAGCTTTGGACAATGCACAAGAGGGAATTCTGGTAAATGGACTACGCCGATGATACAGTAATATTTACCGATAATATGGAAGCCTGAAACAACTAAGGGATAGATTAACAACCAGTAGCCACCAATATGGACTGGATATCAACATGGATAAGACTAATTATTAGCAAGAACAACGTTCCCACCCGACAATTAAGACTGAATGGGACCACTCGCAAGAAATTAAATGCTGAATTGAAAAGAGCAGAATAGTATTCATCAAAATGTCAGCAATCCTTATAAGTCGAGACCTAACCATGAACACAAAACTAAGAATGTTGCGCTGCTACGTGTTTCCCATGTTACCATATGGAATGGAATCATGGACACTCACAGAAGCAATGACGAAAAAGATCGAAGCATTCGAGATGTGGCTCTACAGAAAGATGTTAAGGGTATCAGGGACAGAACATGCAACTAACATTGAAATCCTAAAGAGAATGTCAAAGGAAAAGGAAATCATGAATACAATAATTATAACAAGAAAACTGCAATATCTAGGCCACATTATGCGAAATGAAAACAGATATAATCTCTTGCAGTGTATATTACAAGGGAAAGTGAAAGGAAAAAAGAAGCGCCGGAAGAAGAAGAATCTCATGGCTAAAAAATCTGAGAACTTGGTTTTGCATGACAAACACCGAACTATTCCGTGCAGCTGTAAACAAGGTTAGATAGATTAGCCAATATGGTAGCCAACGTCTGGAACCTGATCAATAAAAAGATACTTAGCTTATGAGTCTATAATTTTGTAAGTCGGGGATATCTCCTTTCTTATGCAATATGCAGGAAGTTGTTGTCTCATTTTCTAAGCAAGCAGCAAATAGCTTGCTTATAGTTTGTTTAGTACTGTAGTTCCGATAGTTTTTAGCGACTCATCTGCTATACCGTCGTCGCCAGTTGTCTTGTTATTCTTCATATTTGGAACCTCTGCGTATCCTTTATAATATATTTGCAGCTGCAATACACCTCTTCGAATATTTCGTAATGGTAACAATAAGTACTCTTTATGCGCCAACTTTTGCTAATGAAAATATTTGTTCCATAAACACTAGCTGCTTCATAGAAAGAAAGTACAATTTTTTTTTAAATAAATATGCCGAAAGTTATATCACTTGACAGTGTCGTGTGTTGGCTAATTTTATATAATAATAATCTTTTCTACAGAATCGTAAGTGGATAATGCTCTATATAAATAGCCAAGGAACATAGAAAGAAATTAATACTTTATTAATAAAATGCAATGCCTCGTTTCGGTATCCTCCATTAAGTTTGTATAAGATCATATATCTTTACTTGAAAGGGCTTAAACTGTCCTAGATTTAGTAGCAGTAATTTTAAACGTTCCAAACGCCCATTAGCTTTTCATATTGTGGGAGTCTTCTAGATGAAAACTGTAATAAAGTTTAATCCTAAATAATATAATAGAGTTTAGTGCATCCGTGCTGACCTACGTGACCACAATCCATTACTAGCCTGCATTAAGTAATAAATATTTTAATGCATTTAGAGAGAAATAATATCTCGGAAATGCTGTCAAGTGTGGAAACTGAAAATGTATGACGGCCACAAATTTTATATTTCAGTTCATAAATTGCGTGTATATGAACTATATATTTCTAGTCGATACAAAATTACTTAACATTGAGCTGCATTGCAAAGGTAAATTCCTAATGTTAAATCCAACAAATGTTGCTAAAACCTGATTAGAATTTTGAATAGAAGGGTAGTTTTGTCTATTGGTAGCAATTTGGGAGGAGATAAATAATATAATAATGGAGATTTAAATGCTGAAGCCGGAGAAGGTAGAGATGGAGACGTCGTCGTTGGCGAATTCGGTTTGGGAACTCGGAATGATAGGTCCAGTAGGATGATACGATTCTACACAGACAACAACTATATCATAAAAAAATACGTGGTATAAACTTCCCTCATGGAGATTATATACTTGAAAAGCACCGGGAGATGGCAAAGAAAACCTAATAAGAAACCAAATAGATTATGTCCTTATCGATCAGCGATTTCGCAACGCAGTAATATCTGCAAAAACGCACCCAGGAGCGGATATCCCAAGCGACCATAATCTTTTACTATCAGTGATGAAGTTGAGATTTAAAAAAAAAACATAAAAACAAAAAAGATGACAAGACGATTTGATATGAAAAAATTTAACGACGAAATCCTACTTCAAAAATTAAGCAAAGTATAAATACAAACTTAAGAGCCCCGGAAGAAGAACAAGTTTGCATAGAACAGAAATGAAAACAAACTGCAACAACTCTAAAATTAATGATGAACAATGATGTACGAACAAGGATACTTAAGGACAAAGAGTGAGTAACAGAAGAGATTAATGATCTGATGAAAAAAAGAGGGAAACAAAAAGGCAGAAATGAACAGCATTACAAACGGATAAATAAAAAATAAATACAAACGATTACTACGGCAAACTGGTTGGATGAGAAGTACAGAGAGATTCAGCAGTTAGAAGAACAACATGATAGTTTTAATATGTACAAAAAATCAAAGAAACGGCTGGAATATATAAAAGAAGATACGTTGGGGTCACATAAAAATGAAAAGATACAATTAGACACCAATGATAAAATAAAATGATGGAAGAATACATAGTGGAACCATTTGGAGATGATGCTAGAATATAAAGCAATTATACAGCAGGAACAATTGGTCCAGCAATAACAAAAAATGAAATTAGAAAAGCTATCCAAAGGATCAAAAATGGTAAAGCCGCAAGTGAATTTAAAAAAAACTCAAACCATGATTATTACCAAAAAGAAAAAGTCGAATGGTGCAACATATGTAAATAGGAACATGTTAGAACGAATCCCAAATATTATATATCTAGGATGCTGTCTAAATGACAAGTATGACCGGGCACAAGAAATCATAAGACGTATAGCGAGAACAAAATGACAAAGGTCTTATGCGAGACTAAACTGAAGATCGAACTAAGAACTAAGGTGTTGAGATGCTATGTGTTCTCTATCTTATTTTACGGAGTAGAGGCGTGGACCCTCACAGAAACTATGGAGGAACGTCTCACTAACTTTGAAATATGGTGCTACAGAAGAATGAGAAGTATTTCATGAATACAATGCATAACTAACATAGAAGTCTTAAAACAAATGAAAAAATACATAGAATTCAAATACAATAAAGAAAATAAAGCTAGGCTACTTCGGATACATGTTAAGAAATGAAAAATACGAACTGCTATAACTTATCATTGAGGGGAAAATAGAAGGCAAAAGAGACCGAGGACTAGGTCGAACATCATGGCCGAAAAACCCAAGACAATGGTCAAGAATGAAGACCGTGATTCGAGCTGTTGTAGATAAAGTAAGATGGACCAGAGTAATCGCCAATGTCCTTGAGGGCGAGGCGCCATAAGAAGAAGAAAAAGCGATTTGCAAATGAAGCAGATAGGTATAATGGTAGACGAAAAAAAAGATGCTGAAGAAATCTAAAAAATTGATATGTCGTGACAGGAACGGGCAGAAAACCATCCAGTTCAGCAGGATCTAGGAAAGGAATATTTTCAGGGTGAGTTAAAAGGCTGAAGAAGAAAGAGAAAGCGAAAAAGGAATTTTACTGCATTCAAATTTAACTCGTTAAAAGCCATTACATATTCTACATGAATCTTAACGACTACCAGAAGACCACATTAGGTTTTATAAGAAGCTCCAGTTATAATAAATGGTATTAAGGAGAAGCCAAATATTAGCTAGCAAGAAATGCTATATTTGCTTGGATTAGTGATTCGAATACATAATGTATTCGATTCTGAATTGTCTATTTGTAGGGAATGTTGCATTAGAGCCGAATTATTTTGAATGATATTATACGGATTATGCATAGAAATTCTTGAAGAAACTTTCTCATTTGCACTTACTGACAAACACGGAATTAGAATAATTGGGCTTAGAAATTCTCCGGGCCGAATGCCATTATTATTGGTAATAATACATTAGGCATAATTGTACTAATGTATTGTGCTCACGAATTTGCAAATACATAGTTATTGTTTTCATCTTAAAAGCATAACAGTTAGAATTCATTATAAGCAGTGTGTTATTTGACTAACAATTTTATGTCGACCGATTTTTCCTTTAATATTGATTTAGCCTTGATTTAATGATTTTTCGAAAATCAATCTATTTATTAATTTATTGACGGACAATGTCCATTTACAAAGTGAACAGTGAAACTAGATTAGAATCTATACAATCTTAAATCTAAACAGGAAATGAAAAAAATATATGATACAATAATAAGAAGACAGAACTTTATTTAATAGAGATACTCAAACATTGTTCAGCTGCAATAGCTGTCTAAGAAACAGTCTGTGGGTGCAGAAGAAATCAAGATGTTCGTGCTGGTTAGCAAGATTAGCAGAACGAGGAACAAATGAATGAGCCGCATTACTGGTTCGATGAAAAGGTACATCAAATGTTTGGCGGCTACGGGTAATTCTGGATGGAGCATGCAGTCCATCCCCAGCGAGCAGATATGGGCAATACACCAGTGACTTGAACACCTTGAAAAGGAGATGAGGATCTCTATGCGTTCTTCTAATAGACAATGGCAAACTGTTGAGCCTACGGTATTTTTGTAATTTATATAATGAAGAGATTTTGTTTGTACACGCTCAATCCTGTTGTTAGCGTAATGGGAGTTCCATACTGAAGAGGCATATTCTAAGTGTGTTCCGACCAGACTATAATAAAGAATTTTGAGAGGTGCAATAATGGAAAAGACTTTAGAATTCCTTTTAATGAACCACAACATATTCATGGACAAATGATAGCTCCGCGTCAAGCACAACTCCAAGATCCCTGATAGACTCGACGGGTGGTAGGATCTCACCGTCAATGACGTAATCGAAAATTGTGGGCAACCGCAATCTAGAAAATTTCATAAGCTTGCATTTAGATGTATTGATCTCCATTCCATTATTGTGGCACCACTCTGCAAATCTGCCTAGGTCCTCCTGAAGAGCCAGACAGTCATTAAGAGTAACAATTATATTCAATTTCAAATCGTCGGCAAACAGAAGGAGTTTGGAAGACCTGAAACAAGAGGAAACATCATTTACGAAAATGTTGAAAAGAACAGGCCTAATGTGACCCCTGAAAAAACCCGAATGGGCTAGAGATTCATGGGACAAAAAATTGTTCACTCGCACCACCTAAGTTCGGCCAGTAAGATAACTTTTAATCCAATTGAGCATATGCCCAAGATATGGAGCTTGCATAATAATATCCGATGGGGAACCTTGGAAAAGTATGTTTTCAGAATGAAGCTCAGCACCCCTCTCCAAGACCGCATAAATGTAATGGGAATAAGCAAGAAGGTTGAGCTCGGTGCTCCTACCCAGGCCGAAGCCAAACTGTTCGCTAACGATCTCAGGGGACAACACCTAACTCATATACCTAGTTACAAGATTCTCGAAAACCTTAGGAACAACATTTATAGTACAGATGCCTATAATTTCTTAAGTTCTATGTGGCGCATCATCATAATAGATTAGATTAATTTAGGGGCTTACGTTTTATTAGCCTCCACATTGCGACCCTTTCAGATCTATTGTATCTGGCCTCAAAAAGACATGTACAGTTCTTTAGCTAAGCCCGTATTCTCCATGGGACATCATAGATTAGTGTTCAGATTCTCCGTATATGTGGGAGCTCTTGGCTTTTTCTCCCAGCTTAAAGAACTTTACGGAAAAAAACAAATTTTGAAAACAAAAAATATTTGCTTCCTGGGCTTTATATAAAAACAAATAGAATTGCACTTTCACATTGCCACTTTTCGAATGGAGTTATCAAGTTTGAAATCCGACGTTTCGTCTTCAAGAGGTCATCATCAACTTTCTTTTTTTAAATGTGATTTTTTTAATCGTTTTTCAGATGATATTGGCGCTATTAACATGAATATGAGGGTCCACCCTCCACACTACCTGACGATAGTGTTTAGAGCTAATTGTGTGAGCTTCCACGACCGCTGTTTTTTTGAATCTGCCTTTTGCAATAATCGCGAGGTCGTCGACATATTCTAAGCAATAGAAAAGCCTCTGGATGTTAGCCTTACTATCAATTAATCAATTATCCCTATTTAAAAAGATCTACGAAACAGGAATAATACCAAAAGAATGACTTCAGTCAAGGTTTGTCACAATTCCTAAGAAGCAGAATGCGAAAAAATGCGAAGAATACCGTACGATTAGCTTAATGAGCCACATACTAAAAAAGCTGGAAGAAGATATAGCAAATACTCAGTTGGGCTTTAGAAATGGATTTTGCACGAGGGAAGCTTTGTTTACCTTCAAATGTCTTGATGCAGCAGTGTCTTGATGTTAACCAATACGCCTGTTTTTTTGATTATAATAAGATATTTGATAAAGTAAGACACAAGCAACTAATAGCAGCACTGGAACGGAAAAACCTCGACACCAAACTCCGTCTGTTCGCGTCCAATCAAAACTGACGAAAGCAGTGGAAATCAAGCGAGGAGCTAGACAAAGGTGTGTTCTTTTACCACTCCTCTTCAACATCTCAGAGGAAATCTTCACCAAAGCCCTCGAAAATGATGCCGGTGGAATGCGAATTAACGGCATTCTACTAAAGAATTTGCTTTATGCGGACGATAGAGTAATTCTCGCCGAAAACATGCAACATCTTCAGAATATGTTGCAGTCGAGAATATGGTCTGACACTCAATGTTAAGAATATCAAATACATGATTTGTCACCAAAAACTGAAATGCCCAATGAACATCTGTATGTGGAAGGCGAAAGGCTGGAATAAGACGAGAGGTATGACTACCTAAGTACAAGTGTCGACTGCTCTGTGGATTATTGTTCAGAAATGGAGATATGCCAATGAAGCCTTTGTGAAGATCAAGAAACTGCCGCGATCTGAGCCTGAACCTGAGAACTCGGATGCTCAAATATTATGTATTCCCAGTCTTTTTGCATGGTGTAGAAAGAAGCTTTGACCCTCAACGTGTAACTATTGCGAGCGGAAACTAAAAGCTTTCGAGATGTGGGCCTACCGTAGGGTGTTGAGAATATCATGGACAGAACATGTGATCAACGTGGAGGTTCTGAGAGGAATGGTGGAAAGCGTAAAGATCCTACAGGAAGAAAAAAAAGCAATTTGCAATATCTTGGCCATATCATGGGAGGTCCAAAGTATGAGATTCTGAGACTCACAATCCAAGGAAAAGTTGTGGGAAAGAGATCGATTGGAAAAAGAAGAATATTCTGGCCGCAGCTTCCAAATTCAAGATAGCAATAATGATAGCCAGCCTCTGTAATGGAGACGGTACATGAAGAAGAAGAGAAATCAATTAGTATTGCCGATAGTAAGGGCGATAGCACTCCTCTTTGTGGGGTATTTCCCATTTGCTCTAGCTGTCAGCGTTGTTTCGTCAATTGTTGATATAATAACTCTTTTTTCCAAATTGGCCCGTGCGTCCTTTGTGAAGAACAAGAAGCTGACCTATAGCCGCAAACTGAGCTTGGACCTGAGAACTCGGATGCTAAAATGTTATGTATTCCCAGTCCTTTGAATTTTGTAGAAGCTTGGACCCTCAACATGTATTACGAGCGGAAACTAAGAATATGTGACCAACGTGGACATTCTGAGAAGAATGGACAAAGGCGTAGAGCTTCTACAGGAAGTAAAAAAAGGAAATTACAAATCTCGACCACATCATGATATCTGACCTATTTAAGGCCGCAGCTTCCAAAATCAAAATAGCATTGATGAACAACAACCTCCGAAATTGAAACGGTACATGAAGAAGAAGAAGAATCAATTAGTATTACCCATAGTAAGAGCAATAGCACTCCGCCTTGTGGGTTAGTTTGGGTTATTGTGGGCTCGCTAATTGTTGATATAATAACCCTAATTTTCAAATTGGCTGACACAGAAGTATTAGTACTTGCTAGAGCATTGATTATATATTCTGTATAGTTTTATATCCCCTAATCACCTCCGGTATTTTTTCTGTTACAATGCCTATCAAGCCTTATAGATTCATCGTAAATGCATACGTTCTACTGTGTATCTGCATTCTAGCCAGTCTTGTAGATTTTTGGTATGTTTTTCATTTTTGTAAGCTTTTGATAGCCTGTAGCTAAAGAAACATCTCTACACAATGAGATTATGTGAGACACCTCTATGCAGAGGCTGTGAGCAGGAAGACGAAACAGTAGAATATCTGCTCTGCGATTGCGACGCTGCTTGTGAATAAAGGAATTCATTTTGGGAGAACGATGGCCAACCATGCCTTTTCTCAGAACAGTCTCCTCGGGCAACATCGCCACCTTCTATACAACACTAGGCTGGGCGATGGCCCAGACGGATTGTTTGACCTAGGGAGGACGCATAGGGGGTCCACTTGGGCCTAAATACCGTGGCTCTTCAAGGCCACCCTCACACCATTTCCAAATTCCAGAAGTGAAAACTTCAATAAGGCGAGATTAATATTATTCTATATTTTGAAATTAACCTCGAAGTCACCATTAAATCGATAGAAACCGCTGCTTATCGCTTGAAAAATATTAAAATTCTTCTCCCGTAGCCTCAAAATCTGCTATAAAATCCACCAAAAACTGCCTGTAAATACCAAAAAACACCCAAATTTTCCGATCTTGACCCATTTTTCCATTTTTTCGGCTTCAAATCGTTTTCAATGAAATTTCAGGCAATTAAATCTATTTTAACCAACACCTCATGTCATGTTGAAAAATGTTTTCAACACGCCCGTGATATAAGGTGCTTTTTAGCCACGTTCTTTTCTCCTTTTCATAAGTGGTCATAGGAAAATATTTTTTTCTCTTTTTAAGATTCAAAATAGGATTTTAAAAAATCTCTTTATGTGTTTATAGTGTCTTTTTAAGATATTCATAGTATTCGGCGGCTTGTTAACCGTGCCTAATTCAATGTCCACATCAAACTACAATATATTAACCGTAACCGTAACCACCAGCTTGAATAGATAATTTTTGTTTATTTTGTAAATATATCTACTAAATTTAAACCATTAGTAATACGAGTTCTAATTAGAACGCACTTCATTTAACATTTTACTATATTGGCAAATTGAAACTCGAGTCTCTTTTATTGCAATTTTCTTGTAAAGCTTTTAAAATGTAGTATCCGGTGTATGTCCCTTTTGTACCAACGAACAAGGAGGAAAACGAAAAAGTCACTGTCTGCCGCAAAAGATATTTAATTAAAAATTTACCAGGACTTCATTAAATTCCTGGAAACTATATATTAACCGACCTTCCTTTTAATTTATGGTGCATTAGGTACATTTTTAATTTCCTAGCTGCCCCAAATCATTCTTTCGTATAAAGCACAGCATGGTTTTTATCTAATATCTGGTTCCTTGTGCAAAGAGGCTTAAAACAAATATTCTATTTCGTTGTGTTCGTTAGCAGATCCCCTGCTTATTGGTTTTATTTCAGCCCCTATTGTTTAAGGGAAAAATCTCTTCATGAAGGGGAAAACGGAAATGTAGAGTTTCAGGAATTTATTTAGGTATTTTCTTTTTGCAATGTTTCTTTTATAATATTTAGACTTCACGACACAATATTATTTAAGGGATCAAAGTCGGCCCTAACGACTTTAACTGATATTGTTCTTTTGTTGTAGATTTGTTTTCATGTATTTATAACTAACGGTAAAAGTTTCATGAAGCTCTCCTGACCATATTAGAACACAAAAGGCAAGGAAACACACTTTGTTAATTTTATATAAGGAATTCCCTCCGCACAATTCCTTATGGTCTTATAAACAGTAAAATTGCTTACATTTTGCTCCCGAAAAATGTGAACTATTCCTCGTTTTGGCATCCGTCCAACAAGGCGATATGAATTGCCGTATTCTTAGGGTGTAAAATATTTTCTTACTCTGGAAGGATGGAAGCTTGCCTAGCAGCAACGTTTTTATCTTTAACAAAAAACCTTCTCTCTTTCATGAAGAATCTGAGTTCTGTTTAGGTAATTAATCTAAACATGGATGTTTTCAACGTTTGCTGTTTCTCATATTCCGTCCTAATTATTCCGCTAGCTCTACTAGCCTATGCTTTCCTATAGCTTATTAATATATCGCAATTAATTAATAATTTTTTTAAACTAATCTATAATTTAGTGGCCGATTTAGCTCTGTTGGTTTGTGTGTTGGACCTGAATCCTGGGTCAGTGATTCTAAATCATAATAATAATATGTTTGAATGTTAGAAAATATACATTAAATTAGTTAAATTTAAAAAAAAACTAGAACTAAAAAATTAAATTGGAAACTTGCCTGGAATCTGTCTAATACGTTGTAAAGTTAGAACGACAATATTTCAGTTAGATTAAAGAAGAAATATGTTTGCTTCACCATGATAAGTCATTATATGTTCTTGCTGATATAATTATTCCAAAAAAGGAATATTTATGGGTCTGTTATTTTATCACTAGAAAAACATAATTTAGTACAAGGCGGTGTCATTATGGTGGCCTTAACCAGTTTCGGAATTCTATATATTGTATCATTTAAGTGGCACAGACATACTTAAGATAGGTTTGAGGCTTTGGGTATGGTTTTTGTCATGTTACTAAGTAGGTAGCCCTCGATTGAAGTGGCTCTAATTACGGATGGGAATTTTGATTATTTGTCAACTCGAAAAGGACACGGACGTTGTAAATACGTTTTATTTGATAGGGTTTTATGGTTTTCGAATAGTGTCGAAATATTTGGGTTGTATCGCGCTCTTTTACGATCGTCTGGCGTCGATTCCTATACTTATCTACTTCTATTTTTACTTCAATTTATAAATCTTGGTCATGGGAAATGCGTCATATTTCGCTACGCATTGAAAGCAATATTTTCAAATCATATTAAAAAAATGTTTTAAATATCAGAGTATCTTCTTTAAATATATTTATTTACCTTTTATTTGTAGAAAACCTAAGAAAACAAGAGATTTTTAAGCAAGCCTTGTGCTTTTTCATGTTTTACGAAATATCAGCATTATTAATGTTTCCAATGTTTTAAAATCATATTTCTGTAAATATAGTTTCAGCGTTTAATTACGCATCATACCTTAAACATTTGAATAATTAATGTTTTATGTTTCTTTATCATTCTATTGATTATATTAATACTATTACTAAATAAAATACTTTTCCTTGTAGCTTGCAAATCAGACCAATAAACGAGAGACCTGTTAACGAGAGCACTGAAGTAAAATATTTGTTTTAAGCCACTTGAAATGAAACCATTCATGTTTAAAATTTAAGAGTGTTTTACCAGCAAAGGGGTAATTTTATAGATGTTCGCAAGCTTATAATAAATTAAAAGAAATTTGGTTTAAATCGTATTTTGCAAGATTTTAACAATTTTCCTATAAAAGTTTAATTGAATATCTTTTGCGATGGGCTGAAATTCCTTGGCACTCTTTATTGCATTTTCGCGAACTAAAGAGGAAAATTGGAAGTTTACACTATTCGACTTCAATTTCTGGTCTTAAATATCCACTTGGCAATATGAATAATGATCTTTAGAATATCCACTGTTGTGTAGAAATTTAAATATGAATTTTCTACGTACAAGAAACCTTTTTCTTTTCGCCAACTGACGTCATTGAACTGAAGTAAACATTTAAAGACATCAAAAATAAGAATGCAATCGGATGGGATAGAATGGGTTCCTACCAGGCTTCCACATATTGCTATTCATACTGTGGTCATGGTTATAAATTAGTCTTTCCCTATGGGGATTTTTCCATCTTGCTTAAAACAAGCAACAGTTGTTCCTTATTTTTTAATATGGGGGCATCCCGAATTATGTTCTATTTACCATTCCATTTCAATGTTAGCAACTTTAGCAAAAGTCATAGAGAGACTCGTTAAAAAACATAAACATAAATTGTTTAATCCATCACAATTCGGTTTTTTTAACTCCATGAGCACGAATATATTCCCATTTTTACTTTCATTGTACTATGTACTAAATGATCTCGCAAAAGCTTTTGACTATGTGAATGACAGAGTACTGCTCAATAAACTTGAAAGGTATAGATTGGACCGGTTTGCCTTCTACTTATCAAATAGATGTCAAAGTGTCAGCATAAACATTACGGAATTAGGTGTTCCCCAGGAATCTGTACTCGGACCCTTATTATTTATAATTTATGTCATTTTTGAGCATACCTGAAACTTTTACCATTACCGAGGATAACACCGCTATACTCTGGCAGCACAAAGATATTCTACATCTTAAAAACATGATCGCGAATGATTAAGTGATTCTCAAGAAATGGTACAATGCTAACTATTTAGCCTTGAACGTAAGTAAGAGAAATGTCGTGTGTTTTAAGTGTAATTTAACCAGTTAAGAGTAATTAGATACCAAACTTGTAACTAATCGCTAGATCAACAAATTTGGTTTGTCTTCATATTGATGACAGGCTGAAGTTTGCAGATCATGTTTTGTCTTTAAATAAGAGGCTTGTACAGAGCTGCTATGCGATTGAAGTGATGGGATGCCGAAGTTGCAACGAGGGTGTACTATGCGCTGATTGAAGCACGTCTTCTCTATGGCATATGCTTTTGGAGTTGTTGTTAAGACTATCTTTTCCAATCGGTTTTTGCCTTGCAGGAACGAGCAATAAGATTTGTCTGCAGGGCGAGACCCAGGGAGCCATGCATATCATTGTTCCCCTCCTTGCAAATATCCGCACTGTGGCTCCATTGTTTGTTCTGGAACGGTATATCTTGTCCGTCAAAAATTTCGATCCATGTGGTTATGCAACTCGTTTTAATAACTTCACTGTGAAACTTACTATACCATCCATTGGGCTAATAAAAGAATCAGTCATATATTCAGGCAAAAAGATGTTTAATAAGCTTCTGGGTTCCATAAACTGGCTGTAGAAAGCGTTTTAAAAAAGCGGTAAAAGAATTTCTGATTGGAGGGCTTTACTATTGCGTGGATGATGATTTCTTTTTGGACCCAATTGCTTGATTTGGACTAGCTTGGCTTTATTTAATTATATGTTTAGAATCATATTTGTGGTGCGTAGTATAAGACGTAATTTTGCTCTTTTTGGGGCATTTGCTTGCATAATTTGAATCCGGATGGTTTTTTGAAATGACAATTATTCGAACGACATTTCTTCGAATGGACAGTTCTTCGAAAGGACAATTCTTCAAATCGACAATTTTTCGAATGTGTAATTCTTCGAATGGACAATTTTTCGAATCTTTAATTTAGTTTGGGTTAGTCCCTTTTACTGTTTTAGCAAAATTTCTGCATGGTGCGTGATGTAGAAGGTAGCGTTCTTGCCTGTCATTCCGGCGCTGCGGGTTCGATTCCCGTCGGTCGCGACAGATGTTTTGTATATTATTTTGTATTAATTTACATTTTTTTCCTATTTTTGGGTTAGCCTTGGGTTAGTTTTGGTTAGCACTTGGTTAGTTCTTGTAGATTGAGCCCCTGTAGCGAGCGGAGGGCCATGCAAAACTCTAATAATTGTATGTAAATAATATGTTTAGTAAACAATAAATTACGTTAAAATTATCTTTATGTTTTCTCTAATTTAATATTTTCGAAAAACGGTCCTTTCGAATATTTGTCTTTTCGAAAAACTATCCGTTCGAATAATTATCCAGTCGAATAATTGTCCATTCGAAAAACTGTCCTTCGAAGAACTGTCTTTCGGAAAATTATCATTCGAAAAACAGTCCTAGATTCAATTTTATTATATTTTGTCGCTATAATAATTGTCATTTTACTCTTGTGGTTTTGTTTACCTTTGTCATTATTGATTTTTTAGTCTTATAGACAGTTTCGTAGAGTCAGTTACTCCGAACTGAATCAATTTTATGAGGAGATTGACTGGTTCTTCATATCGGCTATTGATGATATTGACGAGGGCATCGAACGCTGTGTGCCGTGGAAGTGTGTTGCGACCGAAAATCCTAAATGGTTTGATGGAGGGCTTCGTAAATGCATTTCTCGGAAGAACAAACTTTATAATAGATTCAGGAATTCTGGTCTTGGTAGCGAATATGATGCTTTCTCTGCTGTTCGTCGTGAGGTTAAGATTCAAACTGATGTGCTACTTCCTATGGCAATCAATACAAACATCTAATCGCGGAAAACATCAAGCACTTCTGGTCATTTATCAACGGTCTCAAAAGAGAATTTAATCATCTAGCCCGGATGTCTTAGAACAGCCGAGTACTTGAGGGCTCTCAAGAATTAGCTGAGGCCTTTGCCTCTCACCTTCATCAGTCGTCATATTCTGATTAGAATGAAGTGGACTTAACACACATGAAGCCCGTTGTCCTCGCTCAGCTTTGATGTCCGGGAGGTCACTGAGAGGTTAAAACAGCTTGATGCTTCGAAGAGAGCGGATCCGGATGAGATCGCCACACTTTTGTTGAAACATTGCTCATCATCCTTGTTTCGCCATTGCTAAGTATCTTTCAGAGGTCAATTGATTGTGGCTGTTTTCCTGCAATGTGGAAGTTCTCCACTCTTCATCCTGTTTTAAAATGTGGAGACATAAGCGACATTGCCAACTACTGCGGAATATCAATTCTCTCTGCTATCCCTAAGCTGAAAGAATCCATGCTGACTGACAAGATTTTTCTGACTTATAAGAACTATATCGTTCCTGAGCACCATGGTTTTTACAAAGGACGCTCGGTTACCACTAACCTCGCTGTATATCAAACTTTTTTTCCTCAGTCGACACAGGATATCAAATTGACTCCATTTACACCGAGGCATTTGACAGCGTTTATCATCAGCTTCTGATTAGGAAACTCTCAGAGATTAGAGTAGCTGGTAGCTGCTTAGCAGGGATAGGTTTCTACCTCTCTGAACGTCGTCAACGTTTGGTGGTTTGTGGACGTCATTCACGCGAGATTTGCGTAACATCTGGAGTCCCTCAGGGTTCACACTTTATACCGGTGCTCTTCTTGTTGTTCGTTAACGATGTCATGTCCTGTTCTGGATCGTCCCGCGTTCTCTTATATGCGGACGACTACAACACCGTCGGTCCCTGTCATACGAATGGTTTACAGTCTGATCTCAATTAATTCACGTCCTGGTGCTCCTCTAACTTTTTGAGAATTAACGTGTCTAAGTGCAAGTCTATTAGCTTAAACTACTTACAGCATAAACAATGAATTTATTGAAATTGTGGAATCTGTCAATGATCTGGATGTGACATTTGATTCTAAGCTATCCTTAAATCGGCATAATATAGATGATGTTGTTCTCAAGGGTTTCAGATTACTTGGATTTGTGATGCGTAACACAAAATTTATTAATCACAGTAAACACTAATGTGTCTATATAACTGTCTGGTCCGTAGCATCCTCGAATATTGCACAGTTATTTGGTCTTCTGTCTGATTATACCGTCCACAGAAACAGACTTGAGCAAGTGTAAAATAGATTTGTAAATTATCTATTATACAAACATCGTTTCCCCTCCTCTGAACTCACCTATGAGACCAAGGTAATGCTGTGCAGTATGAAGAGTCTCGAATGTAGAAGGAATGATGTACTGCTTCTCTTTACATTTAAACTTCTGAACAACATGGTTGTCTGCCACCAATTGTTCGAGTTGCTTCTTTTACTTGTCCCAATCAAACGTACAAGGCAGCGGCATCTATTTCATGAGCCTTTACATAGAACCAACTATGGCCTCACTGCCTTCGTTAATAGAATGATGTGCAACTACAATAGACTCTATTCCGACTGTGATATTTTTAATATATTTTTACCAAAGTTGAAACAGCTCATCAAATATAGTTCAGTTTAGGGTTACATTCTGTATTTTGTTCGTTTCTTATTTTGTGACTACTGTATGGTTGAGCAATTGTTGTCTTTACTGTTTATACCATTTGCACTGCTTTGTTTTAGTTGATGTATTTTTATTGTACCATTTGGAACTTTTATATTGTTCCGTAGTGTATTGTTTGTGTAAATAAATAAATACAGCGTATTTTGGATTTTTTAAAATCAATTTTGACTCGAAATACCTGTGATGCGGTCAAATCTAGTCGTCTTGCGGCCATTTCTGCTGCTGGCAAATATAAGTTATCTTTATTTCCTACTTTCGCGTAAATCGTAACACACAATTATTTAACCATTAGCTACGAAACAACAAAATGGAGTGCAAACTATAACCGAGACTCGTATTTTTCGAAACGAACCTGCCTCCATTTTAATCTAAAATTGTATAGGAAAATAATATTTACCCCGAAAAACAGAAACATGGAACATAAATCCATCCGCGTGCCGCCAACAGCAGTTACATAAACTATCAGCATTAATAATAGAACCGGAATCAGAATTGCCATCCGCTCGTTATTTTTTAGCCATCATTCTGCCTTAAAAAATATAAATACGAATAAATAGAATAGATCGCTACTTCTTAAGAACTTTCATCATTGATACAATTAAAAATCAATGACTAGTTTTCGAAAGCAGGAGGTATGAATGAACAAACGCCACAATACCAAATGCATTCGTAGCGCTAGACGCACGTTTCGCTATCCATATTAGCATCATGAGTCTAAGCTGCAATATGTAAACTACAGTATATAAAATGTTGTAAGCTGCCCCTCCCTGCCCTCCCCCTGGAACTCTGCTGTCGCTGCCAAAAAATCTTGAAATGTAGCTACCTTCTTTATAAAGGGCCATAAAAACGTATACATATCCAAAAATACAAAGTGAAATATTGAATATATGCGGTCTTGATTAGAGAAAATTTGATCAACGATATTAAAGCTGCTTGTGCCTACAGTATTTTGGCTTATGAATCAGCTGATATATCGGGAAAGGAGCAGTTATCAATAGGAATAAGATTTTACGGTCACAAGGAAAAAACTGTGAGGGAAGAATTTATGGGGTTCATCGAACTAGAAAAAATTGGATGCCAAAACTATAGCTGATGAAATTAATAAATTCATCAATGTATTAAATATTGATGTTAACAAATGCGTGGGACAAGGCTACCACGGATGTGCTACGATCTCGGGAAAAGATGGTGGTGTCCAAAAAATATTGAGCGAACCATATAAGCAGGGTCAAACTAAACCTTGTTGTTAACTACTTAAAAAAAGTTCCTGAGATCCGCAACTGCATTGGAACTGTCAAAGATACTATGAGCTTTTTTAGGAAATCAGTTTAAATATGCACCAAAAATCCTATTGATGTGTGAAACAAGGTGGTCCCAGAAACATAAAAGCATTACACTAGTTAATAAGCATTTTGTTTAAATTGTTAAAGGTTTACAAGAAATACCGGGACAAGAACAGCGGCTTTTCAACTGTTATCTGCACTTAGGCAAACTTCATTTGTATTGCTTATTCTATGGACTGCAGGGCGCCAAATCTGTAGAGCGAATCATCTAGCTTTTTCATTGAACGGATATTTCCGCTGCTCGCTGTATGTGCCCTATATGGACTCGTTATTAGCCTCATTAGAAGTTAGTTTAACTTTAGCCAAGCTGGCGTTTGCTTTATCATTATTACACCCTGCTCAGATGTCAAAAATAACAGCTGCAGATTTAAAAATTCATATGGAAAAAGTCTCTAAATTGTATGAATTGTGTCAGAAGCTGAGCTTTGGCGGAGTTTGTTGGATGAAAAAAGAGAATTCGAATCTCGAAACTTTGGAAATAACAGACTTGATTCACGCAGAAATTTTTTATCCAAAGGTTTAAATAGCCCTACATATTCTACTAGCAATGCCTTACTCTACAGCTACCGTTGAAAGACCTTTTAGTACTCTCAGATGCGTAAAAACCTGACTGAGATCAAATGATAGGCTGAACGGTCTTTGCATGCTCAGTGTGTTAAAAAAACTAGTAACTCGTATGGGTGATTCATTTACAGAAGATATTTTAAGTAGCTTTGCAGATCCACGAAGACTGCTTTTCAAATAAGTAGTTAAAGTATTACTTAAGTACCTATATGCAAATTTTTTATATTGAAATTATTTACCATTACATGAACTTCCTTTCTAAAACCAAAAGCTGGGTACGCCCTTGAATCTGCTTACCAATTCAAGTGATATTAAAACAGGCCCATAAACCGTCCTTTGGTTACGCTCGATGAACCCGCATGTGGAATTGGCTGCCCGTCTTAATTTAACGTATTCTTGCATCTATCTATTCTGAACGTGTAATAGTCTCTTATCACAATTTAGTGTTAATTAATTTCAGTTATTTTGTAGTAATTATATTAATATATTTTAAAGAAATGTCGCTGATGAAGTTATAGCGAGTTTGCCAGCTACAGAACAAACCTTTCAAGACTTTCTGTCTAATGATTAATTTTCCTTTAATCCAACAACTTTTAGTAAAGTGAGAGACAAGTTCTTAAGCTTAAAAAATAGGACAAGTAAATACTGCTATGATCTCAACACAAAGATTATCAAGACACTGAGAAAGCTTCTGCTAGGCCCGGCCCGGCCCGAGACCGACTAAGATTTGTTCTGTCTGACCCGGCCCGGCCTGGCCAATCCGAAATAATACACTAGGTTAGGAATTTACGATTGGTAACGACTAGGCCCCTTAAGCCATTCAATCGTTAGCTCTGTAAAAAAAAGATGAGATGGTTATCATAATAATATGTCTAAATTTTCTTTAGCCAGTTAGCAACAATAAAGAACAAATATTAGCATGAAAAACAACACAAAATAAAAGCTCTTTGAGTACAAAAGAATGCATTTTGAAAATGCTCCTGCTATCTGTAATTGAAATTAAAAAATAATAATATGTTAATGTTAATATAAAAACAACTGAAAATAAAATCTCTTTGAGTACATGAGAATATAAAATACATTTTAATGTATTATGTAAAAATAATGATGCGACCACATTCCGGGGCAATAAGTTTGTTCTTCGTTCTTCATAGACACGTCCGGCTATGCTAAAATTCCTCTCAGAACTGGCACTAGTGGCTGGTATACCTGAAAGCATGCAGGTAATGTAGATTGTAGATATACAAAAATGTGTGTGTATGGCGGTTGAAGATGAAGATCATATTTCAAATAAATTTTAAAATAGTTACCTAGGTAGTTTTTGCCAATTTAGCCAATCTCGGGAATCATTTTTCATTAGATTTCCTCCATTTCAAAGGGTTTTCACCTTCATTGATAACTGGATGTAGTATATAATTTAGTTCAGCTTCAACAATAGTAATATTTAGGGTAGTTTCGATGGTACGAGAAATGTCTTTCCAATGAGAAAATCTACCTCTCTTTGTATTACTTGGAATTTCAATGTTTCAATCCGTATCCGTATCATGAGACTGTTGTATATCTTCTTCAACCGAGTCAAAAATAATATTTTGAGTAAGGGCGTTGGCTTTTTGAATACATTTCTGTTTTTATTCAAATTGTATCATCCTCAGCTGTGTATGTTTTGCGACTCAATTTATTTTTTAGGAAATCTATAGCTCTGTTTTTAAGACTTGCGAATTCTGCGAGAAAATTATTGCCTCCATCAAAAGAAGACAAATGCTCTTCTAAACTGTAAAAACCTACTAATATATTTTGAAAAGTAGCTTTCTTATCTTACTCTAGTAAGTCGGTATTTTCCTTAAACGATTTTAAAAATTCTGGTAGAAGCTTCAATAATTCTCTGTCAATTGTGGACATTTTATCATCTTCATTTTTAGTATACAAAATTTCTAAAATATGTTCGTAGATACTAATTATGGTTTGGGTAATAAATGTACCAAACCACTTTGCTGAACAGGCGACAGGAGCCGGAGGATTTGGGCCAGGAACCAAATTCTCCGAAGCAATGGGAAAACACCCGGACATATTCCAGGCGGAAATTAACGCTATATGAAGATGTGCGCAGTTCAACCTCGACAGAAACTATAGAAAAAAAGAGATTGTTTAACGTTCACGGACAAACCATAACGCCTCTAGTTTCATCGACAAATGAGTGCAAAAATATCACTAGCAGCTAAAAAACAGGAAAATAGAATATATCTCTTATAGCAAAACAGTTTCATATATCAACATTAATAACAGACCCGGAAAGGGAATTAACACCCGCGCGCTAATCTCCGCAGACAAAATAGTGTCTCTATCCTCGTTACTTTTTAGCAAGAGAGCCATTATACTGTAAAAAGTTAACGAAGGTTTATAGCCGTTTAAATTAACGTCCGAACTGAGATCCGCACATGAGAGGCTTTATAAACATTAAATGTGATATAACAAGGGATTAGGGCGATGTTCTCGTACGCCAGATTTATGTTGAGTAATTCGGATGCTTGTATCTATTATAATTCTAGGACACCACGCACCAGGGCATTTATGTGGCAGCCAAAGTAGTTTTATTGACATTAATAAATTGCAATATAATATGAGGAAAGCTACTCGAGTTACACACTGTTAATATAGTCGTTATGTTTTAGTCTTATACGTTATTTATTATCCAACTTTCAACAGCCTATCTTAATAATATACGGATCACCTGGAGGCTATCCAGTTTAAATTGGTAGCTAGGATTTAATTGCCTCAGAAATTGAAGTTAATCTCTAAGAATCCTTTTCCATGCAACCTAATAAGAATATGGAAATTGTCTCTACAAAAACTGGAAGAAAATCCTCTTTACATAAATATCATCAGCTTTTCGTCTTCCAAGCCCCTAAGGATATCTTTTTTAAAACAATTTCAGTTTTAAGTTATCTCTGGCTTTTAGTCTATAGCATTAAACTTAAACTGTTAAGCTTTTCTAATACTCCTAGTTTCTACGACTCTATATTCTTCCAATCATTTGTAACAGTAAGGTTCTTTAATATAATATGAGTGTGGAAAGGCCGTGTGGGTCCTGCATAGAGCGTCAATATTCTTACGAAATACCTCATATTTTATTGGAAATCTAAATTCGACCGTGTACACTAAGCATATATATATATAGCGAGTACTATATATCCAAAATCATTTGGTATTTGAACTTTGACTTTGATTTTCTCAAGGTCCCCTTGGGTAATGAGGCCCGCGCAGGTAATAAGGCTCATGCGCATTTTAAGATCCTTCACAGTCACACCCGGGTATAAAGGTATACTCGGGTCACACGCCACTATGCTATATTAGCCGCTTCTGATTGGTGGATTAACGTCACTTTCACTTTATCTGCGGTCCAGTCAGTTTATTCCAGCAGGTCTAGTTAGTTCAGTGGTCAGATTCTGCGTTTTGAAAGTAGGCGATCCGGGTTCAATTCCAGTCGGGGGCAAGATATGTTTTCTTTATTTTTTTAAGGCTGTTCCGCCCGTGATATTATTTAAAGGACAAAGGCTCAAACCAACTTTTAGTAATAGATTACCACCGGGATCTCAAGTAAAAATGTCGTCCCCGAAAGTTAGCATGACCACTACCTCGTTTATTAAAAGTCCTAGTCATTTTTCCAAGTGTATTCAGCCGCCAGTTCTCTTAATATTTGACGGAGCTGCATCACATCTCGACGTTTCAATTGTTGATGCTGTCGACCAACGGGGAATTCACTTAGTATGTCTTCCTTCAAACACCACTCACGAACTGCAACCACTCGACAAAAGCGTGTCTCGATCTTTCGAAAATTTTTGGGACTAGGACTTGTTACGTTATTGGGACAAATACCCGGAGAGGAAGATGAATTAAGAAAGATTTTCTGAAGTTTTTACACCAGTTTGGGAGAGATGTATAACCATTGATAATATTACACATGGATTCAGAGCCACAGGGATATACCCAGGTCATTGCTGACCATGAATATGGATCAAGCCTTCCCACACAGCAAGAACAGATTCAGCTTGAATCCTAGAACAATTATTCAGACGCTTCTGACTCAGATAATGGAGTGCCTATTGCTGTTCTAAAGCGTCATAAAACCATTCAGGCTACTCCCTTGAAAGAAAATACTTTTCTGAGATTCTTGTCATTCCTGATATGAAACCGGTCACCGGAAAACAAATCAACAGAAAAAAATCTTTGAATTGCAGAGCACAAAAAGTAGCAAGAGACATGTTTGGTTCGATTTCAAAGGAGAAGCCTCCAATCAGATCATCTGCCTGATCCCAATACGTCCTGCAAGCAACAAATGCAACTTAAAATGAAAACTAAGCTCGTATGTTTAGACCATGATTTGGAAAGTTCAGAAGATTCCGATCTGAACGATGAGTTACCTCTTATGGTGAATTTACCAAGTAACAGCTCCATTCAACCTGAGGACTAGTTTTGCATCATCTGCGATGAAACTGTCAATACTGGATGCATAATGATTATATGGGACTAACTAAAGATGATCCGGAGGCTGTTACATGTCTCGAATGTGATTTACCATTAAAGAAATCAAGAGGGCCTTATTACCCTCTGCTGTTGGAAATAAGGTCCAATGAGGAGTGTGCGTTTAATTTTTGTTTAGAAAAACCTGTTTTGTATTTTGTTACATTTTCCTTCCCATGTGTTAGATTATTGGTTAAATAATAATACTAGTTTGATGTTTCAATGTCATTAAAGATTGTTTTCAGTATTGAACTCTGACTACAGTGAATTCAGAGTTTGGATCTCATAAAGTAGAGAGCCCTGAAGATGTTTCATTCAATCGTAGACGAAACGTAGAAATGAAAATTGATACTTTCTTGGTTGACCCTTATCAAACAAATAAATTAATTAATTTATAAATTAATGAATATAAGTTAAATGCTGATAGCAGGAAAATTCTGAATGTTTTTCATATTTTACTTCACTACATGACTCCTTTCAGAGGGCTTAATGGACGTTCTGCATCATCCGATAAATCTTGACATACTATCTAATCTGTACTTTCTTATTTATGTTTTAAGCATGAGTTTTCAAGGTTTCTGTTCGCTGGAAACCGTTTTCCTTTTTTTGAGTTTTTAGTTTCTTCATCAGCCGATGAATCTTGACACTATCTAAACTGTATTTTATGCTTAAATTTTTCGAGCATGAGTTTTGGAGGTTTCTTTTTAAGTTTTTGAAAGACATATTTAGCAGCTGAGACTTCCCTTATTGCATTGGCTTTAGAAGAAAAATTCTTGGCCGTATTTTACTTGCAGTGCCACCACTCATTGTGCTGTATTTAGAGTCTTGTTCTCCGGGGTACTTTCTAATTCTGTCTCTGAGGAAACTTGTTTTTAGGTATTCGGTGAACCAATTTTTTGAGACCATATGAATAACATTTAGGATTGGGCATATTTTGGGTATTTGAATTTGAACCAGTATCATCCGCTGGCCGGTTGGTTTTAGCTTGTTCGTACCGTGCAATTACGATAAAATCAAATTCATGCTCAGAAAATGTACCCTTATTCATAAGACACATTCCGGTCATTTCGAACCTTCTAACAATATTTTTAGGTATCATGCTTTTTCGTAGTACCTTCCCAAGGAAAGTTTCAAAATCTTGTTTTGACTAACTGCAGTTTTCTCTGTTGTCCATTAGTTTCTTATAAAGCTTGACTACAATTTGTTCCCACTCTTTCTTTAATGGTCCAAGAACATTTTTAGCAAGAGGCTGTAACTTCTCTATCAAATGGCTAGCCTCTTTAATAATTCGAATACTAATGTGACTGGACTATCCATGAAGCATCAAAACTGAAACTTGATTTGGCAGGTTATGGGATAATTAACACGCTCAATAAAAATCGAAGAGAGCCAAAAATAAAATTGAGGCTCTTCCATCCAGCTGTTAGAGAAGCATGAAAACCTGGATCCAGAGTAAACATGTTCTGAAAGTCAATGAGCCAAATCGCCAACCCATTTGAATAACATAAGACGAGGTAAACAATCTCGATTTGCTAAAATCCCATTAAGGGTTGTTGTAAAATGTCTTCATCATCCGATAAATATTGGCATATATTCTATCTAATCTGTACTTTCATATTTATATTTTTAATCATGAGCTTTAGGAGTCTGTTGGTTGGAAACCATTTTCCTTTTCATAAGTTTTTAGTTTCTTCATCCTTCGATGAATCTTGGCAATATCTCAACTGTAATTTTAAGTTTATATTTTTAAAGCATGAGTTTTGGAGGTTTCTTTTCTACAGCGGCTGTTTTCTTTTTAAGTTTTTGACAGTTGAAACTTCACTTATTGCATTAGTTTTAGAAGACCAATTGTTGGTCGTATTTTATTTGTGCCTAGTCAAATAGTATTTAGAGTCTTATCCTTGGACGTACTTTCTGATTCTCTCTCTGGGGCAACTTGTTTTCCGGTGTTTGATGGAGCAATTCGTTTGAGCCATTATGCATAACATTTAGGGTTCTGACTTAGTGCTGCACAAGAAGTTGATGGAACTTGAGGAATCTGATTTGCTGAAGTTTTGAAGGACAGTTCTTGAGGGAGATTGGTCATATTTACCCTCTAATGATATTCTCAGGTAAGTAAAATTTCAATATCTTGTTTTGACAAACTGCAGATTTCTCTGCTGCTGTCCATCATGCATCAGAACTGAAACTTGATTTGGCAATGAAAGAGAAGCATGAAATCCTAGTTGCAGGGTAAGCATGATCTAATACTCAATGAGCCAAAACACCAACCTCTCTGAATAATACAAGAGGAGGTAAACAATCTTTATCTGCTAAAACACATCGTACCCTTTTTCCCATTTGCTCTTAACTGCAACGAGTCATTCCTAAAGCCACATTCTTCAGGGGCAGGTTTACCAATTACTCTATTACCTTCAATTATTTTTTTATGATTCCTCTTAAAAATTGTAAACACTAAAAGGGTCTCTTACACATTTTCTACTCTATTCCAATAATTCCGGTTTTTTTTTTTATCGCTTCGTAAATGCGTAATATCAATCATCGCCTTGTTGATTGTTTCTAGAATAAGTTTTCAAATTTTATAACTCAATATAATCCCTTGCAATATCTTTCATATCTCCTTTATCGCACGGATAACTCATACGCGCTCTCGCCTTTGAACAATTTGCAATATGAAGTGTTCAAGCTCTCTAGAAAGGAATGTCGACCTTTATGCCCTTAACTTGTTCACGGCGGTTTTTCTGGCCTTAATCCTATTACAAGCAACTCCTGCACGTAAAACCTATAAAAGCCTTGCACTTCAGCATATGTTCTTCAACTGCGCACAGTATCATCAACCTTGCCTCTTTTTTATATGCTTTCGTGGCATTTCTAAAAATAATTGTCAGTCTCATTTTAAACATTTTAAAGACTTACATTCCTCCCATTAAAAAATGTAAAATTTTCTCAAGTGGTGGGGTAAAAGTAAATAAATAAACATTATCTCCATTTAGTGAGCAGATATTTTATGTTTTTGTAAATTCAGACGCACTTTAATATATAGGAGCCTAAATATTATAAACTTAAACGTACCATATAATGATATTATTCTTGTTTCAAGACACAACTGAAAAACACTTTTTTATTTAAAGTATCATCTCATACTCTACTTAGCACTGACGCGCCTGAATATTACCGCTAAGGGAACGAAAATGGAAACGACGCGAGGGACGGTTAGAAAAAACCTCAATTCGGCCTAACATATTGCCAAGTTTTTCCTTATAGCTGCAGAATACTTGATATGTTAATCGTTTCCTTTTACCCCTCTTCACAATTACCCCACTTGACCCTATGCAAATTTGGATATTGGCGAAATAAGTGAGACCCCTAGTATATGGATCATGTTCAATGAATAATAAGAACCTTTATAGAAATATGTTAAGCATCAAGATCCGCTTCTAAGATACGAGGCAGTAATCCGGATTTGCCGAAAGCGAAATTGAAAATCCGGCCGTTCCATTTTCTTCTTATTCATATAAATATGTAGGCGACATTGTCGAGAGTTTCCGCGGGATCAGGATGAAATACGCCTGGAGAAAAGTCGCTGTAACAGGCCATATAAGAACTTCCTATTTTAGGGGATGTAAATACTATAGTTCTTCGTTTTTATATCATGGCATAGCAATATAAACGCTTTTTAGCATCAATTCAGCTTTCAAGATGAACATAAATAATAATTCACATAGCGTAGGACGGATAATGTGACAGAAGAAACCGAAAAGCTGATAACGTTATAACGTCAATTGCTAGTAATAGATGCTCAATATTTATGTTTATATATGGATTTTAAAAATTTTAGATCTTATTGACGTCTTTCATTCATCTATTTTCATCACATCAGATTTATGTTTCATCGACGCTGATTCATTTGTGATTTCTTTCTTTGGAAACACTATTATCTAACAAACAAAGGGAATCAGCCTAATGTTCCAGTGATCCGACTAACTGCTGTCCTGCATTATGAAGTTCAAGAACCCTCTGGCTCTATTAGACCGACTGTTGAGAGAGACTCCCTCGAGACCCTTGTGAAATCGATGGTTCCTTCAGCGGGCGTTAGTTAGTCAAACTGGGTATGAAGGAATTCACTCGTACCTTCTCCTGACGAAGGTTGTATTTTAAGAACGCTATGCATTTAGGGGATTGAAATCTCGTAGGCCGGTAGCCTGGTCCTTTCTCCAATCTAAATCTCCTGGTGGATCCACCTTGTTTTCGAGTAGTTTATATGATCCAGAACGTGGGCCAGTCTACGTCCCTATGAAACTGATAGTCCTCGCCGCTTTCCTATATATGATGCTAAGGCCAGACTTGATTAGGATGCATGTTTCTTCCTCAATCAGCCTAATGTCATCAGATTTCTTTTACATTCAATGATTCATCACTTCATTATAAGAGTTGTTTAGTCCTTGTGACGCAATATCATGTACAACTAATTAAAAATGCTCAACTGCTAATCAAAAAGTCCGGATTTTGTCCGAAATGAACCAGTGATGGTTTATAGAATCATGTGTTTCTCTTGACTAGGCCGCTTTTCAAGGTACTAAATACTTCTGAGATCCGAGAAATTGGCTATAAAACCAACACTCACAGATACAAACTAACTTTAAGGGTATCGTAACTGACTATCTAACTGCTATATTTCGTTCTTCCCTTCAAATCTGCGGAGGCTAAACTTATCCTAGTTTACGATTTTTTGAAAGATTTCTGAAGAATTATCTTTATCTCACCTGTATTTAAATCTGGCGCTAGGGCCAGCACACATGTATATGACAGGTCCCTTTTTTTCCCAATTTAGATAAGAAAAACCTTTACCAGCGACTGAGACTTATCACCGCAGATAGAAGCAGATTACAACAATTAATCAAGATCTGGAGAAAGTTCGAACCTGGGCCGACAGAAATTGAGTCCAGTTCAATGCAGCAAAAGCCCAAGCAGCAACGTTTACCATGAAAACCAATACGGCGGGCCCTGATGTTATTATGGCAGGATCGACCATTCATTCATCATCGTCAATCGGACTACTGCAGTATCTGCTCTTGCTCTACAAAGCGCAAATAAGACCGTGCTTAGAACATTGCTCACACATATGAGGTGCCGCAGGTGCCATAGGATATCCTGTTAGTGTGTGTGCCACTGCCATAAAAATGCATAAGGACAGACAAATGTTCATATAGGGCTCAACGTCAAAACTGGTCATCTGATTTTTGTGTTTCGTTCTTCTTTTATTCTTCTTCTTCTTCTTCTTCTTCTTCCATGGCAATTCTAATCTCGCTCACAGCACTTCTGAATGGTTCGATCGATGTCAGCCCGAACCATTTCCGTAGATTTTGGATCCACGAGTCTTTTCCTGCCTGACCCTCGCTTGCTGTCTATTTTTCCTTGGATAATCAGTTGAAGCAGGAGGTACTTATCGTATCTCATCATGTGTCCCAGATATTCAAATCTGTTTAATTCTGCCCACGATTTCTTTTGTTTTTCCGATTCTGCAGATTACCTCTACGTTAGTGATATGTTCGGTCCAGGATATCCGAAGGATGCGTCGGTACACCCACATTTCCAATGCCTCCAGTTTTTTTATGAGCGTCTCTGTCAGCGTCCAAGCCTCCGCACCATACAGTAGGGCCGGGCAAATGTAGCATTTCACTAGTCATATTTTTAGAGGAAGAGACAAATCCTTGCTTATGAGGAGTTTTTCAAGTTGTTAAATGCTGTTCTAGCTCGTTCTATTCTCGCCCTGATTTCTGTGACCTGTTCCCATTTTGCATTAACTTTGGTGCCAAGGTATACGTAAAATTCCACATGGTTAATTAGTATGTTGTTTATCGGTAACTGTCGAGCTGGTTGTTGATTTTTGCTTATCAGCATCCATTTTGTATCTCAGGCTCAGGCCGTACTCCTCACTGACTGCATTGACCCTTTCCATTTTCTGTTGTAATTCATCTATGCTGCTGGCAAGGATCACCGTATAGTCGGCATATCTTATGTTGTTCGTTAATTCACCGTTTATTTTTATACCCTCTGTTGCATTTTCCAGACATTTTTTGAATATCTCCTCGGAGTAGATATTGAGGAGTGGGGATTCCACACTGTCAGTGAGTTCATTACCTATTTTTACTCTTGCTGTTTGACCCCAGTATAAATCCGCCACTGTGATCTATCAATATTTGACTCACTATTATCATATATTTTTCTATGAATGATCTTGGTGAACACTTTGGTGATGTGATTGATCAAGCTTATAAGTCGGTGATCATCACAGTTGGGCATTTGGTTTCTTCAGGATTGCAACAAATGTCGACTGCAGCCAGTCCTCTGGGATTTTTCCGCTGTTATATATGTTGTTAAAAAGTGCAACGAGATTCTTAAGGAATTGTTTGTCTGTTCTACATAGGACCTTTAGTATTTCGCCGTATACGTTGTCCGGGCCTGCTGCCCTGTTGTTTTTTAGTACTGCAATGGCTTCTTCTACCTCTGATGTAATGATAGACGGTCTCTTTTCTGCTTATCCACAGTCCTGTCCGATGCAAACAACTTTTCTATGTAGGATTTCCACGTTTCTAAGATCTTTGATGACTCCGAGATGAGATTTTCATCGTTATCTTTTATGTTATCGGGTGATTTATTGCATTTATTTTTGCTTGTCATTGTTTTTATTTTTTGATGCATATTGTAGCTGTCGTATTCACTTTCAGATTGCTCTATTTCCCCGCATTAGTTGGAAAACTATTTTTCTTTGGCTTCTCAAATGATTTTGTGAGTCTGCTAATATTTCTTTGTATTTTTATTCTTGAATTTACGTCTCTCATTCATCATATCCATTATTTCATCGGACATCCATTATCTCTTCTTCTGCTTCTTTTATTGGCCAACGATTTTGTTTCCGTTCTTCCGAATTTGCGGAAGCTAATCTTATCCTCATTTACGACTTTTTGAGGGATTTTTAAGAAATCAGTTTTATCATACCTTTATTTAAATCTGAGCCAACATTGGTTGAGAGTGTCGTAAATGGAGCATCAACGAAATCGCTGCCGAGTAAAGGATTAATCAAATGCATTTCGTTATTCCTTTATTTGCCAACTATTCTGTTTTCCCAAACTATCAAATCTGCGGAGACTATCTTAGACTTATTCTGGCTTTTAAGTTGGAGCTGACTATACTGATTTCTCTAAAGCATTCGACCGGAATACTCACAATTAATTTAAAAACAAGCTGACCAATTTGGGTGGCCTTGGCCAGTCTACCATTTTCTTGTTGAAGATAATCTGAAGATCTTTTCGAGAACTGAATCTGTGATGAGACAGATATTCTGCAATTAGCGGTGTGGTGCAGTTCTGAACTTCATGGAGTTAATTGAAAATAATACCCCATCCTCTTCGACCACTAAAAATACTCAAATTCAAGGAATATATATAATTTTATTAACCAACGTAACAACGGACTGGAGTTTTCCCTTTCATGACCCAACTCAGTGGTCCTGCCTTACCACATGCATAAATTCCATGATCATCAGAATTAAATTGGCTCTAGAAACAAACAAATCTGGTAAGACTATAAACTTCAATCAATTAGTAGAAAAATGTTTCAAGCCATCATAGCTATAATAAGTTTTCTTAATTAAAGAAACTTCGCCTAACTATTTATAAGTTACAGACGATCATAATTCATAAAGATTTTTGTCACGAACATGGTTATTAAAAATAATTTATACCGACAGAGTGATGGCTGAATTTTTTAAATTATTAGGTTGAAGATCCCGTTCTTCCGTGAAGTTTCGGCTAGGTAATAATTAAATATACGTATATCTTAATAATGTGATACTAACTCATAATTTCCGGTTCCAGCTAATATTTCACAGCAAAAATGATATTTTTTCCACATGCGAAGCCCACAAAACGATGAATAAACACGTTTTGGTGCGATCTCTTGTATATACAGCTTATAATAGGATTACTAGACATAACACTCATTAGACATTACAGTTTAAGTTAGTAAAGTATATTTCTATTTTTATATTTATTAAATTTAGTGACTTTGGATGTTTATAGATTTGTACATGACATCAAAAAATTCTCCTAGAAGCTCAAGGCACATTACTTATTCTGTTAACGACAAAATCACATAAATCACGTATATTTCGGTAACATTTAATAAGTAGTTTGTCTACTCATGGCACTCATTATAGCTGTTCTGCAAGTAGTCTAAAACTAGCAGTTAAAGGAATTCTCATAGGATTTTGTGCGACATATTTTAGTGAGCCAATGAATTCAATAAGATGATACCCAAACTCGTATCTGAACTGACCCTTAATCACCTCAACTGTTTATGAAATTTCTCTTTAGGTCCCTGTTGATTAATATAAACATTAAATATTTTGCTTTAAACTAAAATCTAAAGACAATAAGAGTCGTAATAGTTAACTTGCCTCACCCTCGCCCTCTAGCAAAATTAGCATACTGAGAAAGGTCATAATGTATATTTCCTTCACATGCAAGCAGGAAATAGCACTAAAATGTCTATGCAATAACCTATGATTTAAGTTCATTTTCTTGTCTAAAGTGCTACAGAATGTATAATGTCAAGCTGAAAAAGTGCATGGAAATATCAAGAAAACCCTCTTTACATAAAATTTAGCTTCTCGCCTTTCTAGCCAATGATTATCCTTCTTAAAACAAATGCATTTTTGAGGCTTCGCTCAAAATGATAAAGAGTTGCTCTCAAGCTAATTTAAAAACCGTAATGGCTTGGATTAGGGGCAGGTTTATATTCCAAACTAAATTTGCAAATTATATTAAGTTACTCTAAAATTTTAGATGCAAATTGCTTCTAAGATTTTAATTTAGATCAATATTTGGATTCTTGAAGCTAATCCAACGTACTTACATAACGTGTAACAAAAAAACTGGATATGCCAACGATTTAATTTTTAAACCGTGACCTAAGTTGTTTCCTATTTTCAACTTTTCAGATTTCATTACTTTCTGTTGATTAAAAATATTACCGAAATTCATTTCAAGCTATTTTTTATTCTGAGAAAATGCTCTTTTACGCACGCCTCCATAGGTGGGTAATGTGGGACTAACCACTGGCATACCCACTAAAAATTCAGCAGTGTTCTGACTAGTGCTTTAACCCAAGGGGTCTCTACTGCAGGCCGGAGGAGATAATTTCCATGACTGGCTCCTATTAAGTCTTGGTCTTTCTATTGTAGAAGCCTCGCTATGATTACTAAGATCACGCCTCGCGTAGTTTGTTGCGTCGTCTTTCTCTAGTTGAGAAGTAGGGAGCAGGATTGGATGTTACTCCGCTCCTGCTCTGTGCTAATTACCACCGGTCGTTTTCGAGCTGTCACACAATTAGACTTCTAGGTCTTCTGTGTGTGGCCCATCTGCTAATTAAGTTAAGCATATCTGTGTCATTTGGCTCTTAAATCAGCACGGATGCTCTCACATACTCAGGTCTCAACAACTATCCAAGGTACACCAACAGTAACCACTGTATAATTTTGACAAGTGGTTGGTTTTGTAATGTAAGGTAAGATGCTAGAATCACGAGCACCACAAGCAAGCTAGCAAACACCTAGTAAGAATGGTAGAGGTAAAATTAAAACCCTAAAAATATAAAACGTCTTAAACACTAGACACAATTCATTGGCTGTACCTGTGGCCAGCGCAGCAATTTAATCCCCAGTCAATTATGAATTACTTAATTACTTAAGCGAAAGAAAAGTTCATTGGGACAATTCCCCAGTCAGCAAGATAAAGCTTTATTAAACCACTAACCCTTTAATTTAATCTTGCAATAATATCAAAAATATATTCTATAATAATATAAGACATTTTTAACCCCCAAAATGAGAATATCATTTTATAAAGAGTAACCCCTTTAATATTTTAGAATTAAATAATAAATTTGATGAAGTGGCCCAGAATGTGGCAGCACAGGCATTTTGAACAAGGTAACGAAGCCCAGTACATTACGAATAGCAAAATTACTACAAGTTATGTAGGTTATCTCTAGAAGATATTTATAGTTCAACTAAAGCTTTAAAAAGTATGTTTTAGATAGAAGTTTGATTAAAGTGGTCAAATCAGAGAGTGATCTAATGAAAAAAAAATCTAATTGACAAATTGTTAGATTACAGATAACATTTAAGTTTAATTAGAGATATTAAAACCACTTTGCAACTAGAGGATAACATAATTTAATGGTATTTAACCATTATAGGTTATTTTAAGAGATAATATAAGTTTTTCTTTAGGAATATTAAATCATGTTAAATACTGTTAAATATTTACCTCAATTCAAGGTGTTCTAACGAGGGTTTTATAGGAATGTTTAACCTCTATTCTAGGTGATTTTCCCAGTCTGGCAGATAAAAATCCTTCAACGAAGAAATTAGGTTCCTTGCTACTAATCCATCAAAAATACAGACAGGCAAACAAATATAAGATATGCTAGAGCCTATTTATATAGCCTTAGCTCAAAATCCCCTTTAGATGGTCTGAAAGATTTCAGATGCGAGCTATCGACTAGTTCTCCCTAACGACCGTAGAAAAGTGACATGGCCGTGGCTCATCCACCTCGACAAAGTGTTCCTTCACAAAAAAAACTTCAAGGGCGTACTAAACTCATTAGTACTAAATCAGCACTAGGTAGGGTGAAATTTTGCACATTTAAATACGTATTTCGAAACCAAACAAGAAAAACAGATATTTAAAAGCAGTAAGACAATATCGGAAAGACAATTTAAATATCTATTCTGTTAATTATGAATTGGGTCTCCGATGAAAGTTTGTATGCTGTATAGTAATTTTTCATCAGTTTCGTCTCTCTTTGGATTACTGTCAGCGCGATTTCGTTCATATTTATCTCAATATTTACTGTCAACAATGTGCTTCGAGAATGTGGAAATGATATCAAATCGATTCGGGGTCATCAAGTAGTGTCAAGTAGTTTGAAATTGCTCGATATCACTAAAAGAGGATTGTCAAGTCGAGCAGTAAATCCTTTATAAGTTTGATTTTCAGAGCAAATCGAATAATGTATGACTTGAGGAATCCCTAATTTTATGCATGTCTCCACGAAAATATGTTTGTTTAGATCGACAATAATTAGATAGAATTAAAACTTTGTCATGGATGGAGTTTTGTCGAATGTAAGGTATATATTTATATTATATTCATGTTTACTTGTTAGAGTAACGTCCAATTAAAATAAAATAATTTGAAGTGCCTAATTAGCAGGCAACAGTGTAACAAATAAAAGATACTAATTCTTAAATAGCTTTACTAAAAATGTTTATCTGATGGCGTAATATTAATGAGACTTCCTTGGATAATCCATTAATTAATATGTGAAAATCTCGTCTAGAAAATTTCGGCGTAAATCCTCTTTACATAAGAATAAGCTAGTCGCCTTTCAAGCCAAGGATTAACTTTTTAAGATCAAAGTAAAACTTTTTAGGGCCTTTGTGATGTCAAGAAATGATAAACAGTTACTTTCGAGGTAATTTTAAAAGTTAATAGCCCGGATTAAGAGAGGCTTTATCGTCTATGGTGAATTTGCAAATTGAATCATCTCGTAACTGTCTAAATGCAAATTGCTCTGACGCAATTATGATAGATAAATATTTAAATTCCCGAAGCCAGCCCGCGGGACTTATATTTTCTAGGCTAAATAAGGCGATTCTCGCATTAAAAGCTCTGAAGTCGGGATAATTTTTATTTACTTCGAAGTGTGAATTAAAAATCTCAATTGGATTTGTTCAGAGAGGTTGTTATCTAGTTAATATTTGCAAATAGGTAGCAAAATTTAACTACTTTATAAATCAACAGCAGTTTTGTGGATCAAAAATACTACAAATATGCAGGTATGCTGTTTACTACTGTTACTTTTATAGTATATTAGAGAGGATATATAAATATGGCTGCTACTTGGCACTTCACGTTCTCTGACTCGAAACGATAATGTGAGGAAGTTGGCAATTAAATAAATCTGATCTGATCTGAAGTATCAATATCTTCCATTGCTGAAATGCACGTTTTTTTATAATTCTTTCCAAATGGGTTGGGTCTTTACCTTGATTTTGTATAAATTTGACATTGTCTTAAAGGACACCTAGATACTACTAAATATTTTCTCTTAGTCTTCCAACAGAATATTCATTGTGTCCGCTAAATAAACAATAAAGTCGGTTATTTAGAAGAGTGCTGATGAACTATCTTGTAGTTCTGTCATAAATACATAATATCTTAGCCTTTGGCTTTGGTTTGATATTATTTCTATGCCTAAATACAAAAACCATTAGACCACAGCTCACAAGCCCGGAAAATATACATACAGCTTTCAGTCACTGAAGACATCAACATTAGCACCATGACAGGTTAATTGGTTTCACCAAAGCCTCCAAAGCACGGAGTGACAGGCACATGAAATTTGTTGCCGACAAACCATCATCCGCTGAAGAGTTTTTGTTTTTTATAGAGGCCACAGCACGAACCACCCCATCCGTATATGTTGGATTAAAAAAGATTGATTCTGGATTGCCACTCAAATAAGTCATAGGATCAGTAGTTGAAGACAAGGTATCTGTCAGGTTCCTTGCAATACTGCAGTATTAATCATTTAAAATGTTAGTACATAGATCCGAATGCTGAACATTATGACATTTCTCAAGTCATTGATTATGGGCCAACTCTCTTTTTGCTTATTATCAGCGTCATCAAGTCTAGAAGCATAGTAGGACTGTTTATCAATGCTAATTAACTTTCTGTACAAAGAAGAGCGATAGCTACCTTCGAGTGTTATCCAGGCTTGCTTAAAAATAGCCAAAGTTATTCCCTTTTATAAGGGTGGTGAGTCCGATCATCCGGGCAACTACAGACCTGTATCACTTCTGTCTACTCTTTCAAAGATTATAGAAAAATTAACTAATAGTCGAATAGCATCATTTCTTTGTGGCATGCGGTTCAATTTGGATTTCAGACTGGTAGGGGCACCAATGATGTTATTTATCAATTTTTGGAGCATTTATATTTTAAAATAAATAGAAAGAGTGAGCCACGGCAGTATTTTGTGTCCTATCTAAAGCCTTCGGCTATATGAGTCATCAAATACTATTGCGGAAATTTCATTTCTATGGATTTCATGGAGTTGCTTGCAGTTAGTTCCATTCATATCTAACGGGTTCTAGTCAGAGGGTGGTTGTCGATATCGGAAGAGTGGATTCTGGTGTTCCACAGGGCTCTGTTCTGAATCCAATGCTTTTGCTGTTGTACATTAATGACTTGGTACAACCTAGTATTGACGGTAGATTTACTCTGTTTGCTGACGACACGACCTATTGTCTGGTACGATAGCAGCGAGAAGCTGCAGCAAAATACCACATCTGATCTAGCTCATGTTCAGACTGGTGCCTAATGTACAAAGAAACAGTATTGTCTGTTCTCCTTGTGATGTTTCGGACTGCTATCTTGTGGACTCTCTTGTGAGTAGGCAGAGGGAGGCCAGGTTTCTTGGGCTGATCATCAATGAAGGTTTAAAATTTCAAACCCAAATTTTGTCCATCAGTACGAGGGTTGCATTTGGGTGTTACGCTGTGGAAGCGGTTGCCCGCGAAATTGGCTTCGAAGCAGCAAAGACCGTTTATCATGCGCTGGTGGAGCATATCTTATTGGGGACATTCTATCCAAACTATGATAGGCTCATTGTTCATTCTCCAGAAGAGAGCGGTGAGATATGTTCGCGGTGTTGGCCCTCGAAAGTCTTGTCGACCATTGTTTAGGTCGAGGAGGATCTTAGCGTTGCCTTCCTTGTTTGTATTGGAGTCGGTGGCTCGGTCTACAAGCGTAGAAACGGACTCTTAGTACATGAAAATGCTACTCGTCAGGCAGGTAGATTAAAACTGCGAATTCCAACGTCGGCTTTGACAAAAACTCAGTAAAAAAGATGCTGACTGAAAAACATACTACACCTTGTTTGTAAAAAATAGCTTTAACGTTAATGACAAATTTAGTACCTATCTTTATGTTTGTATGATCCTGTTGGTTTAGATGAAATTCCTCCATGTGTCCTTCGAGTTCCTTTCCTTTTTTTTGTATAATTTTTTTGTTTATGTAAATTGTTTATAATTTATTTTATTTCAATTTTATTGTTGCCTTTATCCTAACAGCTTTGTTAACAAGGGATAGTTATGACTTAAACAATAAAGCATATTTTGAATTGAATTCTATTTAGTGTTTAAAACTTTTGTCTTAGAACAATTTCCTCCTAGACAATATCTTGTACTATACACGTTAAACAAAGTTCTCTTCAAGACCTAAATAATTACGGGATTATTATCTAGTGCAGCAGCTTCAGTAAATATATACTAACAAGTTTAGCACCGTCGTCTAACAAGTAACAGGTTGCACTTCAAATATCCGTTAAGAGCGTATTTACCGTAAAATGTTATACAAACTTAGCAGTGTGTAAATCGATACAGCGAAATTTGAAGACTAGGCAAGCAGCCATGCCATGCGATGACCAGTTTTCTTGAGAGATGTGCATTATCAGGCGGCCAGATGTCAAAACGAAGTGTTTACGGTCTTTGGGACGGACGGGGTATACAAGCATCGGGATTTAATATGCCAAGTCAATACCTGTGCGAATTTGGAATACGATACGAGATCTGTTACCAGTCGGATTAAAGCTGATTTTGCAGTACGACACGAAATAGCGATATAATCTCTGTTAAAGTGGTTCAGTCAGATTATGAAATAATATAATATATAGGCAGAGGTGTACTACATATTTTGCTGTAAGTAGTTTCACTGGGTCGTATGGGAACAAAATAAAAAAATTTAAAATGCTGATTCAACGAATTATTTTAAGATGAAGGAAGAAAATCAAATGACTTACAAAATCTGCTTCTGGTTCCGGTCTATCCTAGAATATACATACCTTTCTACTTGGTTAACAGATGAAGAACGCCACTTCTTTGTGACTTACCTCTCAACCAATTTTCAAGCATAAATACCCATTACTTTCTTTTATCTTATCCTTCAAGCTTTTTTTATACCTTAAGCTCTGGGGGTTACCCTAGGTTGCATGCACCACATTTGGCTACGTAGTTAAGTTAATATCTCTTGTGAACTAAAAATTTTAAAAATGCTTCTGACTCCTCTTTATGTTGCTTTGATTTATTGTCGTCCTTTAATTACGAATTGCAAAAGTGCTTCTGGCCCGTGAACTAAGAATTGCAAAAGATGCTTCTGGTTCCTCTTTGTGACTCCCATCTTAATTATTTTGTCGCTGATTATGTAAACCTTATCAAGCGGAATCGTTTTAAAACGGTTAAATTTAAAAACGGGAATGAATTTACTGCCTTATCAATTATTGTACTAGTTAACCATTTCTTCAATCTGCAGAACCACAAGCAGGTCGACGGACAAAATCATTCTACCAAGGAAGCATCGAAAATGACACAAAAGTGGGTTTAAGAATTTTAAATGTCAATATTATATCTTTAAAGAATAAAATCCTACAACTTGAAGCATTTCTTGATGATAAACATATTGACATTCAATGTATCACAGAACATTGGCAGACAGTGGATCTTGATTTGTCTGATCATTTAGGACAAATAATTAACTTCTCATTGCCAAGGAAAAAAATTAGTAAAAGGTATGCCGACAGGTGACTCGGTAACTCAGAGTTTCTTTGACATATTTTCTGAAAACTCTTGGGTACTTTTCAATGGCAATATCTTGAGCATTCACATTTTTGAGTAGGCATATCTTCAATAATTTCCAGAAAAACCTGCACGCTTAGATCCGACCATTCTAATAATATAAATTGGTTTAATGATGAAGTGCGAGCTGTGTGGGAACAACTAAGAATGCTGCATGAAATTGGTAAACAATACAATACTCTTAATAATAGGATATAAATAAACAATAAAAACATGATTACAGAATAGTAATGCACGATGCTAAGATTGCATCTAACGATAACTTAATAAACTCTTCTGGTAACCCGAGTAAAATGCTTTCTCACATTGCAGCAAAGTGCCATAAAATGGTATACAGACGAATCAAGAACTGAACAGGGGACCAAAGCCAGAGTATTTGATTCAGGAACCAAATTCACCGAAACAATGGGAAAATACCTGCGCAGTTCAACCTCGACCATAAAGTATAGGAAGACAAAGATTGTCAGTCAAGCAGCCATTAAAGCGCTGAGCTCACCAACAATCAGCTCCAGAATCGTATGGGGACGCCTAAAGAGGCTAAACGAACTAGATACGAATAACAAACTATCCCTTCAATGGATAACAGGACACGCTGGGATAGAAAGCAACGAAAAAGTAGACTAATTGGCAGAAGTAGGAGCACAAACTCCGCTTTTAGGGTCGGAACCTTTCTGTGGAATAGAGATGCACCACACCAAAGAAGGGCGAACCAAATGGATCAGTATACGGGAACGCCTTCCAGGGTTGAGGCAATCGTCGCTGTTTCTATGCCCGTCCGCCCAGGAAGATCAAAAAACCTTATAACACTGAGTAAGAACAATCTCCGCATCCTCACCGGCTTTCTTACCGGCCACTGCCGGTTGAGAAGGCATCTGGACAGAATTAAAAATAACAGTTGCCGGTTCTATGAGGAAGAGGAGGAAACTCCGTAACACCTCAAGGAGTGCGAGGCGGTCGCGAACAGGCAATTGACCTGCTGCATGGTCGAACAGGAGGAACTTTCATCTATAGAACCATCCAGACTGCTTGCTTTTATCGAAGCACTGAAGCTAGATGAGGTACTCTGACTGAGAATCACATCAACGGAAGCACCAAGGAAAGGGGACACAATAAATTTATACAGGTCGCAGTGTACTAATACCCCCCAAGATCATCCATTCATTCATTCAACCCGAGTAAAGCTATGTGGCAAATAGTAAATAAAATTACAAACAAATTATTGTTGCCTGCTAATAGTATCAGTTCAATTGATTTTAACAACTAGTTCTCAAATGTTGCACATAATCTTGTAAATAGTATATCACACTCATATAGTGATCCTTCAGATAATGTGAACTCCAATATTCAACTACAGAAACATGAAGCTCCTTCAGTCTTACCTTGAGAGCAGAACATAGGCGGTGCGGTACTCTGGTATGTTGCCGGGGAGGAATGAGATGTCGATTGGGCTCTATTTTGGGACCATTACTTATTTTAATTCATAGTCAAAGTCAGTCAAAGTCGTTGATCGCTGTACTTGCTTCGGGGTCTCTCGAGTGATGTCACTTCAGGTCTCCTATGGACAGCTTATCTTACTGTCTCCCCGATTTCCTACTCGATATTGGTCTGGGGTCATGCTGCTGGTGTTCATAGCGTTTCTCGTTTTCAGCACGGGGCAGTGATAGTGATGGCCTGATGAAATATCTGCCCTACGAGCAGTTTAAGGACAAAATACAATATTACTTAAGAACGCTTTTTACTCATTTAACGAGTTTTTAAAGCATCATTTTAATAAATATTTCTTGATATATAGTGGCATAATGTTTTATACAAGTATTTTAATTGATTTCTATTAATGTATGTGATCTGTATACGTCTTTTTCTTTAACATACATATTGTGAGTAAGTATTTGATAGTAACTGTTTAAATATAATTTTTTCTTTAATTTTTGACATATGTGATATTGCGATATACTTTCTGGCGTCCCTCACACGTACTTTTCTCCATATATACTGCTTCAATATGAAACAGCGAATATATACAGGAAATACGTATAGCTTTAAATCTTAAAACTTTAGTGGCTGTTGCCATCATCGATTATGACTTATATAATATTAGAGTACTATTATTGAGCCCAGAAGCAAAACACCTGCCAATGATTTAGCTCTTAACCACTTATCAAGTAAAAATCATCTTTATTTTTCTGCTGTTTTTACGTTATCTGCACGAACCCTTTATTTATATTCACCCCCGTTTGGTTTATATATCGCCTCTAAACCATTTTATATATGTTTGTGGCTCCTATTTTTGTGACTTGATGCCAATGATTTTGTCACAGATTATGCAGACTCTCTAATTTGGTTAAAAGACCAGAAACATATGTCAATGTTACCTCTCAACCATTTTCAAGAGGAAACGCCCATTGCTTTTATCCTCTTTACTTTAAAATACTTAAGTACTTTTCTAGAGTGGTTAGAGCAATAAAAATCATTAAAAATCATTCATTTTCCTGATTTATAAACGAGGTTTAAGTAAGATTTCGGTTGCATTTGATTTATCGATGTATCCGTGTATCGATCGATGGCCTGTGAGCTAGGTAAACTGTTTTTTATATTTGGTCTGCTATTAACTGAAAGCAACGCACCGTCTATCTCCAGAAAACTGACACTAGTTGTAACAACGAGGGTTGGCATTCATTTCGTTTCAAAATTCTCTTATGGCCTGCCAAATGTTTTTATTCGTTTCTAACTGCAAAAATTGGCTTTGTTTTATGCATTTCCTTTTCCGTTGCTGTTTAATACAAGATTTCTGACCGATTGCAGAATTCCCTTTTCTGAAAATTTTGAAAGATCCTGAAAGTCATTCTATGACTCCAAACTGATTTAATCTAGTGAAAGGTACGCCACGGTTTAATCTGCAACTTTGATAATATCAACTCAATTTCTCAAAATAATAAATTCGTCTTTAATCAAGTTCGTGATATGATTAACAACTTAAACATAAAAATCTTAACAGCATTATAATAATAAGCTCTTTTACTAAATTGTATCTGTGCTTCCAAGAGGGTACCTGCCCATCAATTCTTAGAAGTACTATAGTAACATCTATTTTTAAAAAAGAAGATGCGGAGCGACCTGGGAACTACTGACCAATATCGTTATTGCCAATTATTGCCATGATAGTTAAGGTGTGTGTGTGTGTCCAGATGGTCGACCCCTTTGTTTCTGAATGTCAATTTGGCTTTAGAAGACGCAAAAGTGCATTACTGGCCATTCTGAACCTAGTTTTCTTTAAAAATGAATCCTTTCATAACACTATTTATCTGTGTGACCTAAGCAAATCCTTCAACTGCAAAAATGTAGAAGCTACAAATGTTTCCCTGCAAGCTGCAATCGAAATCATCATCGTTCGGTTCTTGGAAGGATGAAACTTATTTTGTTTTAGAGCTCTCTTGATTTTTGTACATGACACACAAGAGACCTCGGATAATTTTCTAGCACTAAGCGTATGATCCATACCTACATGATCTAAAATAGCAACTTATCTCCCATCATCCCTTTCAGAGACCTCCACTTTGACTACCCTCTGTAATACATAAACATTGGACACTTGTTTCTCAGGATGTCGTTCGTTATACTGGTTTAATACAGTCCTATCTTTCAAACAGAATATATTCCATAGTGTGAGTGAGGGTCGCTTGGGGGGCGTCAGCAGTAAGAATGGTATTAGAGTTCCACAAGGTCCAGTCTTCAGTCCCATACTGTTTATAATATAAGTGGCTTACCGGCTATAGAGAACAGTGCTAAAATTATTTACTGATGATACTACATGGTCCAGGCACCCCCAAGTGTCCTGGAGATAGCTAACGAGTGGTTCAGTATGAACAGACTCCTGCTTAATAAGACTAAACGCGGAAAGTTGTATTTTCGGTCAAGGATGATGAATATGTGAACCGGGATATGAGTGAATTTAAGTTAGTGGGGAACGGTGTCACACAAGATTTAATCTGAGAGATGCTTATTGAAGTCAAACTTCCTTAGGAGAATAAGCTGGTGAACGTGTTACACAAATTTTATGAAACGTGTGATACAGCAAGGCAAACGCTATAAAATGTGTGACTTGTAACGTTATAAAATCTGTATCGAATGCAGGGAGCGAGAGAGTTATGCCGCGACCACCAATATTGGTGAGGCGGGTACACAATTCAAACCAAGCATGGCATCATCATCATCACACAGCCATCTTCTAGTCCACTGCTGAATATAGGCCTCCCATAACTCTGCCCAATTTCATCGATCTTGGGCTACTTGTATCCAGTTGGACTATTGTTCGTCCATCTCGTTGGTACGCTTCCTCTCGGGGTCTTCATTCGAAAAATTTTTTCGTCCATTGTCCCTTTGATAATCTCGCCACATGGCCCGCGCAGTTACATTTTAATTGCACTATCGTTGTCATGTTAGCATCCATAACGCCTGATGTGCGTTGTCTTATTACATTATGAGGAATCCGATCGATCAAACATCAATATATTTGAGCGATCGATCTTTCCATTTTTCTTTGTGCAATTCTGATTTTATTTATCGATTGCATGATAAGGGTCAATGTCTCGGCACCGTACGTCAGGACCGGCAGAACACATTGGCCAAAAACCTTGCCCTTTGAGCATACCGGGATATTAGACCTGAAGATGTATTTGAGCCTCCCAAATGAGGCCCAGGCCAAACCAGTCCTTCTCTTAACTTCATGTGTTTGGTTGACTCTGCTGATTTTAATCTCACGACCTGAGACCTGCTCTAGTTGAGAGCGTTGATTACCATAAGATTCTTGGTCATGACTAGGTTCGACATATAGCTGGTTTTTGTGAGATTCATCTGAAGTCCCACCCGTCTCGAGGCGTTGTTGAGTTCGTACCTCATTTTACATGCATCGTCTATTCTATCCGTAGGTGAGATTGTATCTCCCTGTCTTACTCCTCTTCGCATTGGAAACTTATTTGTGTCAGAATGTGCCCTAACACTAGCCGTTGCTGCTTCGTAGATATTTTTCATCAGCGGCGATATATCTGTGGTCAATTCTACATGTTGCCAAGGTTTTCAACATCTTATCTTGATGGACAGAGTCAAAGGGTTTCTGATAATCGACGAATATTAAAATTAGGGGTTTGTTGTATTCTATGGTTTTCTCAATTAAAATTTTTATTACCTGAAGATGGTCGTTTGTTCCAAACCCGTTACGAAAACAAGCCTGTTCTTTGGCCTGATATGCATCTAGCATGGCATAACTATATTTTATCTTCGTCTCTTCAACGTCATCCGAACTCGCCTATCTTTCTCTCACAAGAATCGATCGTTTCGTTTCGATCGGGGTTTAATCTATAATATGTTCTATCATTCGTGACAGCGATTTTGCATAAAATAAAAATATTATTCTGTTTTGTGCGGATGAAGTTTCACTTCTAGTATGTGGTCTGCAAACACACTATCTTTTTCATTATTCCACTCTCACCTCTCATATGCAGTTCTACGGTGGTTCCATTCTGCGGCAGTCTGAGCAATGAGACTTCCTTACAAAGATTAGTGTAGACAGTTATTTAGGGTGAGGATCTACGCTCTTTTTATCCTCAGAAAAATAAATATACGTGACCGTGGCACAAGACACAAACACGACCTCGTTCCAGCGTACTGACTGCTGAATACGTATGAAACTGGCCCAGGATATTGGCTAAGAAAATTTTACAAATGTTAGGACTTGCAATTTCAAAATTTCAAGCTTCCTATTAGGAATATTTTTTAGAAAATTGATTATGAAATTGAGGTTTATGCTTTATATAGTTGTGGCAAAGAATTCAAATTATTTCTTAAGTATAAATTTTAAGTGATGGTGTGTGAACAGTGATTATTTTGTAATTTAATTCAATTCCCTAAAAAGGGTAATTCCCTCGAATTGGTAGGTAATTTTACTAACAGTGCGATATTTAAAATGTTCAATCACAAACAACTTCGGCTTCAAACATAACGAATTGGCGATCAAACTTCCAGGTTTGAGCCTTTGGCAAATTAACTGTGAGTTATTCTAAAGTGTTAGCTATATATCTGATACCTATAACTGGGCACAGAAAATTTTTCACATTAGTTTTTTACCACCTATTACCTTTTACTAGAAATGAAATGAGCTAGATCTCTCCTTTTCCCGCTAATAATAATTTATAGTTTCCCCTAATGTAATGTATGCCAAACCTCAAAAATATGCTGCGATTCTTCCATCACTCAAGTTGCCGCAAATCTGTGTACATATAGCATTAGCATTTTGGCAAGTGCACCGCATATTTTATATTTCCCTTTTAATCATCCGTTCTGCTTAGGAAGAATTCCCTTTCCTTAATAAATATCTTGTCAAGAAAAATGCGGCAGAAATAATTTCAGGCTGAAATCGATGATATGCCCTGCTTCTAAATATTAATCGTCCTAACAGCGAAAATGACAAAGCAAAAAATGCCTCGGCGTTTACAAAGCCGATGCCCTCCTAAAATATAAATATAAAAGATGTTAAGCGTAAATTTTTCATATCATCACTGATGTATACGCCATCAATCAATCTAAATTAGCGCGGGCCAATCCCCTTCAAGAAAAACAAGTATCTAATTTTTCGTTGCTTTTCTGGGTCCGTGTTGGAACAATCTCCAGCTATCTTTTAGCCTTGTGTTTTCTTTTACGCAAGGGAAAAACAAATCGACAGACCCTTTTCCAATTAGAAATAAATTACTTAAACATAGAATATTTCTTATTTAAGTTTTGGTTTTTACACAATTAAATTTCGTAGCATTGCCCAATCAATTTATTTCGGAAATATACAACGGATTGCTTATAACAGCGATTTGCCTATATGTCTGTTTATTTCATCATTTCAGAGTCTACCTATTTGGTGGGTGACTTTAATGTTAACTTTTGTACCACAGAAGCAAATACTACTAGGCTGCAGGATGTTCTGGGAGATTATAATATTCAACAAATAGTTTTTTGCCAGACAAGGGGCTATAATTGTCTTGACAACATCTTGTATATGGATATTGAATTGAAAAGATCTGAAGTATTCAATCTATCCTTTTCTGATCACAGGTGCCAAGTGGTCAAGCTTGTGGTGCATATTAGGAATCAGGGGGAACACAGGTTGGTTTGTAGATCAATTACCCAGAAAGGTATGTTTGAATTTTATGCTAAAGTGTTTTATATCGACTGGGGGTTTGTGAATGCATGTGGTTCGATGACCACTCACTCACCGTCTCATTAATCAACGCACGAGTTAAATAAAAATATTCAATAAATATCTTGAATGTGAACCTGAACTAGTTTTTATTACGCTAAAATTTTATTAAAAGACAAAGACGTAATAGTATATTATGATATAAGTGTATAAGAGGGCCTTTAAAGCACGCGCGACATATTTCAAAACACGACGCGCAGCGGAGTGTTTTGTAAGTCGCAAGGGCTTTAAAGGCCTCTTATAGACGTATATCATACGCTATTTTTTTATTACGAATGCATCATAATCTCAAAAATGTTTTAAATATTAAACTTAAGGGATATATTGACGAATATATTAATCTGTCACATTTGACATGATCAAATGTTTCTATAGCACCCTTTAAAAAAGTAGGTGCATCATAAACATCATCTTAAGCACGCTGCAGCGTGCGATAATCGTTGGTTATGATGCATGCGTAATAAAAAATATATTTTAAATATACGAATTATTACTTTTTTATCAGGAACATCGTTTACATTTGCATCTTGTAGAGATAAATATAGACCACCCCAAAAGTAGGATCCTTGTCAGTCGTCGCCCCCCATCGGCACCCTAAGGGGTACTTAATGATAATATGCTTTCTGTGAAACTGTTTATAATAAACTTGAAATATCCTCATGCATATTGCATGTGTTCTGCATACTAAGCATTCGCATCAATTGCATTTTAGGTGATAAGATGGCATCATAGCGGTGCCTTTGTTTTATAGAGATATAAAACGGAAATGTTTGGCTGTGGACTGACGGTTTGCACTCGAGGATAAGCCACGTTCCAGTTTATGTCGATTTTATGTTAAACTAAAAGTCAGTATAAATAAGAATGGCTTAAATTAGTTAGGTAATTAAGTACTTATATACGGAAGGACCCTTATGTCTCATAAGTCGATATTTTCAATGAATCAAATCAGTTAATACGCTAAAACTGAAATATATCTAAGAATTATTCTCTGAATTCACCCCTTTGTTTAAGTCTAATCCGACTTTTAGGTTCCGAGAAGTTTTAGTTGTTCGCTGAAACCGCAAATGGCTTAAGGATTAGGGTCAATGCAGTTCCAAGCATTTAACGATGTGACAATTAATCCAGAACCCATTAAAAATTCGCATTTAGATTTGTATCAAAGCTCTAAATGTTTAGCGCACGATTTATTAGAAGTATATAATTTTATAATCAAAAAATATATTCGCATAAACTAAAGTACATAGAAGGGTGCTTTTTGGATGCTTATTTAAAGGTCCTACTACTATATATATACTTATTGGATTTATATAATTTAAAAAGCAAAATATTGAGAAGGGTACCAAGGGGTAGCCAGTCAAATGCCTACGCAAAGTCCAGAAATATTACCAAACATTTATTTCATCAAACGAATAAGTATCGTTTTTTGATTTCTAGTTTATGTATAATTATGAACGATGGCTTACCACAAGGATCAGTGTTAGCCCCGTCATTATTTAACCTTTACATTGTTGACATCCCGGAAAGATCATCGCGCAAATTTGGGTACGCCGCTAGCTATAGCAACTAGACACACATCCTTTGAAACTACTGAGGCAACTCTCACAGACGAACTAGCAGTGCTGGGACTATGTTTTGATAAATGGATGCTCCGCCTCAGCTTGAGCAAAATAGAAGTCACATGCTTCCGTCTTAATAACAAGATGGCAAATAGAAATGTAGAATAACAACTTGCTACGCCACAATACCCACCCCAAATACCTGGATAGGATATTATCATTTAAACATCAACTGATGATGATTGCCGGGAAGATTAGATCCAGGAATAACATCATCTAAAAGCTTTGTGCTTGCTGACGCTGATGCAACAACTATTCAATGCTCTTCCCTGAGCCTGGTTTACTGTGTTGCGGAATATTGCGCTCCTGTATGGATGAACAGCCCTCACATAGGAAAATAAGATACCCAGCTCAACAGTACCATGCGTATGATCTCTGGCACTAATAGACCGTCTCAAAGACATTTATTATCGTTTTGTTTAACGTGCAGTATAATTGAGTCCACGTAAAGAGATGGAAGAGTCAAGCTCGGAGTCAAGAGATCCAGATCCACAAATGTCTTTCGACAGTGAGCACCTGGTGGCAGGTCTAGCTTACATCTAATAATTATTTTTTGCATAATGAATACTTTATTGAGATAAGCTGAGCCTCCCCAAAATATTATCCCATATGACATATGTAAGTCCGTAGTAAGCCAGTTTCAAAACATTCATTGAAACCGAACTCTTCAGGTATCGAATCACATATCAAGATCGGATCAACCTGGAAGTCAAAGCATTAATATGATGTTTCCCATATCATCGTTTGGTCCATGGTAATGCCTAAAAACCTCGTGCTTGCTGTCTGAGTAATACATTGATCATTTACCCGAATCAAATAACTTTGATCAATTGTGGCATTTTTTTGGAAAAAAGCTCATAAAGAAAGTTTTACTGGTGTTCAAAACCAATCCACTGTGGGTTCTCCAGTCACTAAATTCAGCAGCTAACCGATTTGCTCTGTCAATAGGCAGTCACAATATGATCTTCCAGAAATTAAAAAAATTGCATCGTCAGTTCAGACAATGGAGAAGGACAAACAGGAGGTATATCATTGATAAACGCTATAAACAGGATTGGCCCGAGATTTGAGTCCTATGGAAGACCGGTTTCTGCCTTCCTGGACTTAGATTTGCATGCGTTTATCGCAACTATTTGTTCTCTATTCGCTAAATATGGCGATATCCAGCTGTGAGCAACGCCCCTGACACTCAACACATAAATTTTCTTCAATATTCTTATAATGTAACTTTCTATGATCTCAAATATGCCCCTATGTTAAAATAATGATTTTTCTCTCCCAATTTTTGCATAGAGCAGCACACCGCAACATTAGGACCTCCCTCACTGATGCTTCTTAAACATGCAGAAACTACTTACTGTACAAACCATTGGCTCAACGTTTCTAGTACCTGTTGATATTTTCCCCAGCAATTCGGAATTTGGACAGAATTTACTTTATTATATAATATAACAATCAAAGTCACGAAGTGAAAGAAGATTGATTTTAAACGGATTGAAATGGAACGTTGTTGGTAATTTGAAGGTGACAATTTGCAAGAACTACGCTGAATTTATGGGAGTTTACTCCAATTCATAAATTGGATCAGGAAAAAAATTGTGCATATTAAAAGCATCCAACTAAAGTAGTGTATTTATGCCTTTCGACGTCTCGTAGCTGCAGCTGCAATTGATCTATAACAAATTTTGTAGCTTCTAATCGAGCTGCATCATAAGCTGGCAGAAGAAGAATTAATTTATGATGCAGCAGAAAGTTTTTTTTTACAACGTATTAATTATGGAAATCTTCACTAGAATAGTGAACCAAGCCCAACATCAAGACAGAAAAATAGTATATTATGATATAAGTGTATAAGAGGGCCTTTAAAGCACGCGCGACATATTTCAAAACACGACGCGCAGCGGAGTGTTTTGTAAGTCGCAAGGGCTTCAAAGGCCTCTTATACACGTATATCATACGCTATTTTTTATTACGAATGCATCATAATCTCAAAAATGTTTTAAATCTTAAACTTAAGGGATATATTGACGAATATATTAATCTGTCACATTTGACATGATCAAATGTTTCTATAGCAACCTTTCAAAAAAGCAGGCGCATCATAAACACCATTTTAAGCACGCTGCAGCGTGCGATAATCGTTGATTATGATGCATGCGTAATAAAAAATAAATTATGATAATTAAACGTCTAAAAAATGCATTAAACACTTTTCTATATGAATATAGTTAGTATTTAAAAATAATTTTGTCTTCAAAACTTGCTTGCGCCTGGATTTAGTCCACTGCAGTTTTGAATCTTTAGATATGTATATCAATTTGAGACATTATATTATTTACATAACTCTTTAAAATTGAGTATCGTTTCGTAAAATCCGTACACCACGAATCTTATATATTTTCCAATAAGCAGTCTTATTCTTTTTAAACCTCTAATGCTTCATATCCTTTGTTTATTTATTTTGTAATAATAATGATCCATTTACAGGTAAATTTCAAGTCCTGACAAATTTAAATGTAAATCTCAACTTTTGAAATGCTTGAAATGAAAATAACAGGTTAATAATAATACATTTAGAGATAAGTGTGTTGTCTTTATTAATGCTCTTAATAAAATGAATGCAAAGACCCTCTAAGCTTCCTTATTTTTATAGTATTATCTTTGATTTATATCGACTGCTTTATATTCTACGTCTCAACTTTCTTATCTCATCCCAAGTGTAACTTCCGTCAAAACGTCCAAGAAAAGCACACACCCTAATAAAACTACCCAATATTTCACCTAGCCGCAAACAAGCCCTTTGAAATGTTGCAGAGGTAAAGGGGTGAAGGGTCGTGCATTGATTTGACGCTCGGTGGCACGCGGTCCCGTTGATAAGTGACTCCGAGGGTGCCCCATTAGCCTTCAAGCCCTCTAATGACTTCCTGGACGCTCTAATGGATGTCCCGCGATAATAAGGCGCCTGATTAATTATTACTGTGCTGGTGGAGATGGTTTGCATCGGCTGCATTATAGGTGATACGCGGGTGGATCCTTTTGTCTCGAGTGGATATATAGGAAGCGACGTTTCGCGGCCCGGTAGCCTGTTAAGTGGATTGTTTGTTTGCGGTTGTCAGGTAAAGCGGGTCGGTTGAATTGGATATTCGGTGATAACGATACCTTGTCGAGCAGAATTAGTCTGGGTTAGCAAGGAAGCTTAATAAATGTTAATTTGGAATATCTAAAAATCCATTAACTCCCTAAAATTATGCACATTTTCTGCTTCAGTCTGTGTACCAGTTTTTGGGAAATTTTTCCAGTGATATATCCAAGTCAAAAATCGGATAAATATATCAATAATTTTCTCAAAAAATTAAACTAATGACGTAGTGACATAAGATGCTGTAAATTATAGGCCAATAAGTTCGTAATGTAATCCCTGTACAATTACTTTTCCGTCTAGACAACAATGTAATACCTCCATATTTCGAAGTTCAATCACTACAAATTATCTTTACATGTCTCGTTAAAACATACCCGGATCGAGCGATGGGTACAATCTAACTATAAATTAAAAACTACGCAGGACCAGAGGAAAATTACTTATCTGGATCAACTTTTTCTGAGAAGAAAGACATGTTAAGGGTAAGCGCAAGGATATTTTCCCGCATGTAATAAATAGTGGCGTAGTGCGGTGATCGGAACTGGGACCCATAATATTCCTATTCATTTAGTTGTTGATGAGCTTTAAGTAAATCGTCCACCGTAGACTGAAAAAACTTTATTACAGACACGGTTTCCTATCATTGCATGGAGTGCTTTCTGCGAAAGCACAGTCACCCTGCAGCAAGAAACTCCTGGACTACAGCAGAAAATCAATAAATTTGTAGCTGGTGCTTTACTTCTAATGCCTTACACATTTCAATTGACACCATTAATCTCTTCAGCCAGTAACTATTGCTTACCATAATAATAATAACAATAATTAATATCGCGATTTTATTAAACAACTACTGTAAAGATATACATGAATTACGTAACTCATGCAAAATTTGCATATATTTCCTTTCATTGCGTTATTCACTTACGATGCACAGACAGTAAGTAATCTTATTTAAATCCTGGAAAGTATTCATTACCTTGGCGAAATGTAATCAGTAAAAACGTCTTACACCACGAAATTTAATTTAGTGCAGATCACGTATGTATTACACAGCATTGCCTTAATTAAATTACTAAAGAATTCTATATCTTTGATGTTATATCAGCCGGATGAGAATACTCTTGGAGATGACGATCGTAAAATTGAAGTAAAATATTCCGTTTTAAAAGGGGTTTCGACAAAATGACATTGGGACTCGCTGCAAATAGCATTTGAAACTTTGTTTTATAGAACAAGAATATTCCATTCTAGCTATAGCCAATTTGTTAGTTGAATGAATATTTGCTTCCACCGAGATATGTCCTAACTTTATACGTGGGTAATCAAACTTCTAAATTAGAGAGTTAACGAGAACTATATATATTTTTAACTGTGTACCAAGTATGCATTCCTAGTAAAGTTGCCTCAGGGCTTTCCAATCCGCTCTAATATTTAAATAAAATTTACGATAGTTAGAGATCGGGTAGTAATGGAGGGGGACTTATAAACTTTAAATTTTATGCTGTAAAACATCTAATTTTTTTTGAGTCCTAAATATTTTGACCATAACCCCCAAGCATTTTGATAGCACGTGATCAGGTGGATTAAACGCTGCTGGGGACATCGAGTGGCTTTATCCGTCCAAAGGCTTGACACCAATGATTTTTTATGGATATACCTAAAGTTGAAAGTTTATGTTACTAAAGTTATATTCGCTAGAGGGTCTCTAATCCATAGGTGTAAACTCTATTACCCCAGACGTTCTTCAAACGTAAGAGACAAATTTTAAAATATACTTCTTATTATACCATTATCAAGTTCAGTTTCGTCGTCGTTTTACCTAATTATTTTTATCCTGGATGTTAACATGAAATCCCAATATAAGCGTCTATGTCTGGCCAAGAATAAAATAAAATGAGGCCTTATAATGCACGAACGATGTTAAATTTAGACAATCTAATATTTCTGCCAGAACCGGGAATAGGCCGGAATAGCAGACAAGACAGTGCGTTTGACGTGAATATGTAAGCAATGCTTATTTCGCACGGATTCCTACAAAAATTGATATATAAATTATGTCACGAGCGTATAGAGCAACTCCATTAACGGCAACTGACAAGTTAATTTTACTGGGGAAGATGTCAATAGAGTAAAAGATTCTGATAAACGAAACGAAATATTTTTAGAAAATATTTATTTAACTTTCACATCACGCCACGCGAGTAGAAGTGCATTTGAATATTAAAAAAAAATCAATATATTAACATTTATGAAGCAGAGGAGGAAATAATGAGCATACAAAAACTAATAAAAGTTTTAATGCGACTCATATATTATTGAGAGAATTAAAGGTAAAATTGGCTTGGTATCAAAAACTATCTTCGTCTCTTTTTGAGCATTGTTAATGTTCCACTTGGGTTAGTTATAAGATTTTATATTTGTTAACAGATGTATATCTTTGTAAATTCTTGGTTTTGCCTTCCATGCATGAATACAAGGTTAGCCAGAACTTCCGCAAGTACTTCATAACGTTTTCATGTGTTTATACTCTATTTCGAAATGGTGCGGAGTAATAAAACCTACTTATAAATGCAAAACGTTAACAGAGTGGTCAAATAAATTTTTGTGATTTCTAAATATTTAGCCACAGCTGTTATAGCCTGCTGTATTATATTTTAACCATTCCACCCTGTTTTGTATGGCAATCCCGCTGCAAACAATAGGCTTTATTAGCAAAGGGGCCATTTTCTACCTGCAGTAGCGTACGTTTGGGTATTTGAATGTTTACAATAGTAATAAAAAAACCTAAGTGTGATAAATATAATGCTGGGAAAGTCCGAGTATTAGGACAGGTAAACGTTTAAAATATGTACGTATATGTACGTAATTATGTACGCCTATGTATCAGCCATCAGAAAATGATTTATTACTTCGCATCATTTTGAAATAGAGTATAGTTACTTTAATTAATTTTTATCTCTTGCCATTATTTCGCTACATAGTTAATTGTTTACTGTCAACTTCCTAAACCAGCTATATAGGCCAGGATGTAGGGTTTTTTTGGGTGCAACAGGTTGGGTAGAAATTGTTTTTTAATATGTTAAGTGGCGGTAAACCCTGATCAAAAATCCAAATTCTCGACCTTGAGGAGGTACCGCGCGCGCCGCCATCTTGGGTTATAACTACAAGAAAATAGTTTTTTAACGTTATCTCCTTAATGGTTATTTTTTGACAAAATATTAAGCTAATAAAGTTAAAGGGAATAAAATTTTCTATATTTTATGTTTTTACATTTTTTTTGTACATCTAACAGGTGAAGAGTTATACGAGCACAAAGATGAAGTTTAAAAAAAATACGTTAAACTTCATTTTTTTGGTTTTAAAAGATTTTTCGAATTATTTGTTTGGTAATTCCAGTAAATTTTTCACACTTCAAATGGGCTATTTTTTAACTATCGTTTATAAATGTGTCTCATAAAATTGATAGCTATAATACATTAGTATCCTTTGTAACGCACATTTAAGCTTATTTCCACACCACCATGAGGTAAAGCTCATTGGTTCGTTTCTTTACGTGGTATTCCCAATAGGCCTAATAGGCATGAAACTTTTTTTTAATAAAATTTCAGTGGCTGGTTTTTCTGTCGTGGTTACAGAAGAAAGACCATTTGCACCACATATTTCCATCCCCAATCTTCTGTTTTTTTTTTGATTCCATACCACTACTGAACTTGATGATATGTTCTAAATGAGTGATACCATGGGGCGTTCCTAGTTAGGGGCAAAGAGACAATATTAAATCAATTTTTTGAGGTCGATTTACAAAAAAATGTATCGAAGTTCTTCTAAGGTTTCTTTTTCTAAGTCACGGCCATACAAAGCAACAAGAAATTTCAGCTTTCCTTGATTAAAGAGGAACGATGTTGTGTCGCACCCACTAAATGCATGAAGGAAGAGAATGTTCTGAGCTGCTTCTTTTTGTTTTAAACTATTTGCAGAATGCAGCCTCTCAGGAGTTTTGCCTTTCCCAGGGTTTGCTAAAACAAACATCGTTGTCGGACAGCTGAGCTTTAAATTATTATATTTTCCTATTGAAATTTACTTACTACAAATATGTTAATTTTACAGTACAGTGTATTGACGAGGGTTTACAAAGGAAAGCTAATGGACCCTAATGATCTGGAATGAGAGTTTATTATTTTGCGCACCACGTTTCGCGCATGTATTTGGAGTCTACTTTTGCATCTCGTCAATCCCTCGAAGCCCGTCTTATTTACCGTAACTATAAGGAATCACATGCTAAAGTTTCAGGCAGAACTCAGGAAACACCCTGTATATTATATAAAATATATATGCTCCTTGTGGATCTCAGACTAACTGCAATAATTTTTGACAAATAATTTCCTTAACAATAGGATTTGATGATCGAACTTATTAAACCTTTGAAAAATCTATAATAAAGTGAGTTCCCTACATCACCGCTTTTCAAGGCCTCCGGATCATAATCAGTATATTGCAGATTGGTTTATTAGATTTTTAAAGAAATTTTCCGGTAACAGTGGAGGTTTTGATTGCTTGTTTTTAAATACGGGCTACTCTTGTGAGACCCAGCGCTTTGTAGAGTGAGGGCCTTTCTGGCCTTGGAGAGAGAGGACAGTAATATACAAGTAATAATAAAGGGATAAATATTACTTTAATGCCCACAATAAGCTACTATATACAATATATTCACCAATTGACGAGCAACGTTCAATCGTTGAGCAGTTTATCTTCAAACATAGGGAAAGTCACTTAAAAGCATTTACTAAGTCTCTGCTTAGCTTCTGTATACAATGTGCTTCAACTTCTTGCAAATAAGAATGACTCAAGTTGGAGTTGGAATTGAAAATATGCAGTAATATGCATAAATGACTTCTGTTTTTAGCACAATGGCGTCGATGTTTATTTTACCTTGCAGAGTAATTTGCACTGAAAAACATCACACTGTATGAGTGCGTAAGAGAAAACTTCAATTCAAGAAGAGAGCATGACAGGGATGCTTTTGTAGTCGCTGTAGGAATCACTGTGGTTGGTCGGATGTGTTTCAGCTTGTATCTGACTCTAGCTTGTGTTTTGAATTAAGTAGATTGTATATTCGAAGCAGTTCTGCTTCTAGTTAAACTGATGATGAATAAACTAAGAGTGTCGCCGCGAGTTTTTAAAAGGCATACACAGTGGCGTGGAATATTAATATAATACGAATTAAATCGCTAGATTTGAAAACATGTTCAAATGGTTTTTGAACATGCATCTGTTGTGGATCATCGCATATCCGGAATGCAGGTGATGCTTGGAGGACGAGGAATTTACCTACTCATGTTGTTGCACTTCGGAAGGTACGTTCTGAACCTAGAGGACATAAGAAAGGGCCATCCTAGGAAGATGTGTGCCTTCGCTAGGGAGGCTGGGCTACCGGGTTGAATTGGTGCATGAGTGAGAGCTCAATGAGCCCAGACTGGTGGTCTACGTGCAAGGTATATTCCTGCCCTCATTACTTAAATTCATACCTCATTCATTGAAGGTTTCGATTAGTTGGGTTTTTAAAGGCGTTATAGGTAAGATACCTTTCAGCTACGTAGAATTTCTCAATGTCTACTGAGTCTTTAAACAGAAGCTACATAGAAAATATATAAAAAATGTGAAATGAGTTCATCATTTTAATCCGATGTTGTGGTGAAATCTTTGGCTTACTTTTTTACGAAAAAAGCGTTAATTGGAACCTCTCTAATTAGAAGCCAAAGACAAAAATTAACAAAAAAATTGAAGTGTGCCCATCGGGCGTTAAAATATTATAGCTCTCTATTAAAGCAGAGTAATAGCAAAATTTTGAGAACATGGTATACCGTGAAAAACAATTTTTGTTATTACTCGAAAATTCAAGAGTTTTCTCTTTAAGTATTTAACATTAATATACTAGTGTTTTATCAGCTGAAATTCTATTTGTTTAAGGGCCCGTATCCTAAAATTTTTCCAATTGTTTTTGATGGAAATCAGTCTCAACGTATTTACAAAATAAAACAGAAAAATATTGAATTTCCACTAAATTTATTTAAGCAATGACAATTGTTTCGACAACATTGTGACTTTATCAGATATTAAATCTTTATACCGATAGTACTAAAATGCAGGTATCCAATACACAATATAAGCCATGTTGGTTCCTCAGAAATCATCAATATCATCATGACACAATGTTGTCGAAACAATTGTCATTATTTAAATACATATAGTGGAAATTGAACCGTTTTTGTGTTTTTTAATACGCTAAATGTTGTCTTAAAAAAAGAATAATCCTGCCAATGTTTTTGATAAATAAATCCACATCCCTACCCCCACCCTAATCCTCAAAAGTCTCTGGCGTCTTGGCAAGACGTGGAGCCTAAAACCAAAAATGCTATATTGGATCTACCTAACAATAATAAAGCCCATGGTCACCCATGCCTCGCTGGTGTAGTGGCCAAAAACCCAGTAGGTCACCGCTCGGACCAAACTTAATAAAGTACAAAGGCTGATATGCCTGGGAATAACAGGGGCAATGTCAACGTGCCCTACCGTAGCCTTAAAAGTAGGTACTGCTGAACATGTCTCCTCTTCATCTCAGTGTGAAGTGAGAGGCGATTATCAGTGCTCACAGGCTATTCCAAATAGGTAAATTCAAGCCTGGAGATTTGACTGGTCACCTGCGCATCTTTGAAGAAATAATACTGGACAATGCCAGCAAACCAAGTGACCAAATGACGGGAATGTTGGACCTAGATGTCCCATTCGCAGTGGTTATTGTTGATTGTCAATCATGGGAGAGTAAAAAACTACCTCAGGCCGATAACGCATCGCTGTGGTACACAGATGGTTCAAAACTAGCGGAAGGAGCAGAATTGGGCATTTCAGGTCCAAACTGTAAGCTTTCCAAACCGCTAGGTAAAAATATAACCCTCTTCCAAGCAGAAGTGCTTGCCATAAATATATTTACAGAAGAGTGCCTCACACAAGGACAGAAAGCACATCTACATATTTTTTTGAGACAGCCAGGCGGCTCTAGAAACTCTAAAAGCTTTCAAGTGCGTGTCAAAACTAGTCTGGTAATATAAGTAGGTAAACCCTAAAACAATTAGCAACACGCAATCAGGTAACTTTAATGGTTTCTGGCCATAGAGGCATAGAGAGCAACGGAAAAGCAGACTTCCTTGCGAAAAAAGGAGCTGGAACACCATATTATGGTGCAGAGCCCTACGATCGCCTTATGAAGAGCCACATCACCGTAGAACTAAACAAATAGGAAAAAGACCAACTAGTCTTAAAGGATTTTAAAGCATTTTTGTTATTTTTTAATTCGCATTTATAATTATTGTAATTATTGTTTTATAAAAAATAAAAATAAAGGTTGAATCCAGTTATGGATGATTAGACTGTCTGTGCTTTTATGTTACAAATAAAGTAAACAAAAGACAATATGAATTTTAAGCAGGTTTTCTGGGAAAACTATCTCTATATATTCAACACGTGTCGATTTCATTTGGGTTAGCTGCTGCTGCTTTACGTGTGGGCTTCGCTGGACGGCAATCACCCAGAAACTAGTTTGAGATTACTCGGACCGCCCAACTAAGGGCATCTGACTTCCGTCATAGTCCACTATTCCATGCATGTACTCATTTCTCTTGTATTTCTTCTTACACTTCTTTCTTCATTCCTTTCAACTCGTACCACTTCGTATATACTGTAAGGGGAGGGTGTTATTTAACAGATAGCACAACAAAGGATAAGACTCCTCTCTCCCCCGGACAACGGAGGGGCATTTATCACACCCGAAATGTTGTCTCGGATAAAAGAACCCAGGAAACAAATAGATGGGACAAATTTCATTTGGGTTAGTTCAACAAAAATAGGTAGCTCCTATGCAGTGTTGCCAACGACACGGAAACTTCCATGTTTTCACGGATTTTTGAAACTAGAACACGGACACGGATTTTATTGGGTTCCGTGCAATGAAAACACGGATTTTTTACAGAAGATTTGGCGTTATTATATTTGTGTCATAGGTCCATTTTAATATAATTCACTTAATTTTAATCGATATTTCATATAGATATTATTCAATCCTAAAAATAGATGTGCCAATCAACCGGTCTCTTTAGTTTCAAAGATGGGTTGATAAATCGGAATTTCAAAATATTGACGACCACTGACAATTTTGGGCTTTGGGTCAAACGCTCAACGCGAAAGTCATTTCACCATGAGCGCCGGTAGGAGTTGCCTAAAGTCTAATCAAAACAAAGACATTGTTTAATCACTAGTACCATTAATGGAAGTCTGCTGGCTTCATAGGTGGTAAAAAAATATATTGTGCTCTATTTAAGCCAGTTAAATCAATGTTAAAAAATGGTGAAGACGGATTCGGCATTGTCTTTGAGTTATCTGAAGTTGATTATTTGTAAAAAGAAGAATTATTTTATGCTTGTTTTGAATAAATGGATTAAATAAGAAGACTTTATCTGCTTCTCATTTTAAGCGTCGTAAGCTGGTAAGCAGCGATTGAATTATTTTATCATTACCATCATGAAAAATCCGGAGTGGTGCATGTATGACGTCATATTCTATTTATTTTCTAGTTGAACAATGAACATTTCAACTCAGTGCCATCTTTCTTCCAAGAGCTTAACTCTTCGATATACAATTGATTTTACGTTTACAATAACCTTTTTTAAGCTACATTTCAGGGACACGGAAAAACACGGAAATTTTGAGGATTCTGTTACGGATTTTTCTGATTTATGGTTGGCAACACTGCTCCTATGTCAACTTTATTTCGCTTGGTCCAAATTATGTTCTCATAAGTATTTAATGAATTATTCCTCATAATATAATATTTCTGAACAAATTTTTAGAACAACATGTACACAAATGAATGTATGGTGCTAAAAACGCCATTGTAATTTACTGCATTCAGCACATTTATTTATCTATCTCTAAAACAC
>MU188614.1:62112-80574 GCA_016904865.1 Pissodes strobi
TGTAATTTACTGCATTCAGCACATTTATTTATCTATCTCTAAAACACTTGTCGGTAATAAATTGTATATAAATGGCTGCGCCATAAATGCCACCGCACAAATAATGTACGATTCAAAGCAAAAATAAAAGCACTTTTATTATTCCCAGCAGCAGAATTATCATTCCTGTGATTCCTCCTAAATATCAAAAACAGAGACATTTCTCAAACGAATTCCTTCCTATCCTTTATTGCATTTTTTCAATTATCGTTCCTGTCTTTATTATACCGTCCGACCAAAATAAAATAACGGATAGGCCTAAATTAAAAACACCACCGGCAATTTATTATAGGCAGCCGACAATTAAGACCGCAGGAAATCTACTGCTAAATTGGCGCTCGGATTAAAATACCATAAAACCTGACACTTTACTGTTCAAAACAGCTGTTTTTCACATACATCGTAGCTGTAGTGAATAGAACGCGTCATCAATATTAAACAGTCTCTTTTAGTAGTCTCCTAGCGAGACTAAGTTATTTGGTTGGTCGTTTCATACCTATTTATTGAATTCTTGATGAAAGCTACTGCGTATTTTTAGTGAATAAATCGAAAAATAGGGAGAAATTGAATTAGATTCCCGTAGATTCCTATATATAAAAAGCTAAAACAAGGTGAGAAGAAGGTTAAATAGAACAAGCATTTTTGCTCCATTGGAAAGGAACGTTGGGGTCTCTACCGAAAATTATTTACGAAAGTGATAAGAAGGAGGTTAACGCAATAATGAATATTAAGGTTGTCATCCAGGATCCAGGAAAGTATTTCTAATATGACTTGAATATCTCTTCACATAATTAACGTAATAAAACAATCACTTCCGAACTTTTCTTATCTACTCCTACATAAAAATAAAAGGTAATAGTTTATTTAGTGTTTTAAAATTTTTGCTGTGGTAAAACTATATATGGACCTAAAAGCGTTTAAACGTCCAGCTAAAATTTTATACTAGAAATTATTTTTATATTTATGCCATTAAGATCAGATAAAAGACAAATCATAATTAAACATTTTAATACAGGGTACAGCAGCACGAGGTGGCACTATTATGCTAAATTAAAATATACATATGTTTTGTTGAAAACAAAGAAACTCAGTTACCCCAAAAACCAACTTTTGTCAAATACTTATTTAAATGAAACTTTTTCTTTCGAAAAGTTTGAACAAAACGAAAGGCTAAATCCGTGTTCTTTTGTCAACTTTTTGCTAAGCATTTACTGTGTAGGTGTTGTTATGTATTTATCGACAAAATTTGAAACCTTTCTTGAATAAAAACTTTACCTAGAAGTTTTTGAATTTACCATTGTATCCTGGAAAACTCTGGAGACGAGAGTTTTCCTGATTGTATAACTTAAATATTTATTTATTCTACATTTTTAGGTATTGTTATTCTGGAAAAGGGGGCTATAAAAGATAATGTTATTTTTACGTAAATATATTATAGAGCGTTTTGACATGCCCACACACGGGTCCTAACCAAATGTCCAATTGCATTCCTTTCAATTTACCACCATGAAGTCTCCACTCAGGAGTATTAGGAAAATATTTAATAACACGATAATAAAAGATATAATGATTTCCATATTTTATGTATCGAATGTCATATCCAATAAAATAAATAAGAATCGAGTAAATTGCTATAATCCATTCCAATAGGGTGTTGTCCTATTAATTCCAAAACCACTATTCTTTATCCTATAATTCGTTATGTTTTGTTTCTTTTCTTTTTTAATGTTTTAATCGTATAATTTAATTGCAGAAAAAATGTTCAATACAAAAGTTGTATAGAACCTTAAGGTTCACACTTTAAAATTATTTTCGAATATACAGGGTGCTCCAAGAAGTCGTGGCGAATCAAACTTATGTTTTCTTAAATACGATACCCTGTATATTTTCTCATTTTTGATTTCTATGGTTAAATCCAACTATTTTTGACCTAACATGACATATCTCTAAAGTCAACTGTTTTCGAGATATTGACGTTTAAAAATCGACAATTTTCACCCTTTCGAAGGCTGTGGATTCTAAACAGTGTGACTTAAAACAAAATGGCTTACACATTCCTATCTTAGTTTTTCATAAGGTATCGTTTGACACTAACTTTAGAGGTTCAGAAATTCCGAAATTTGGCTGTAAAGTTCATGACAGTAATTTATTTCACATAACTGACTACTTTAATTTGTCGCCTTGATATCGGAATCGACTTGAGCTCAATTCAATTCAAGATATATGTACATATTTACTTCACTGGTTATTTTATTGATTTGGTATTATTGATAAACTTCATGAAAACAAAATAATCTAGTGTCGTCTAACTCATCAATTTCGTGGGCATATTTGTCGCATACCAAACAAGTATGAATTGATAGACATTTTTTCATCCGGTAGCCGGAACATACCTCTGAAAATTTTCTACTAAAACGTCGTTCTTGTAAAAAACTATTATTATAGCTGGAGTTTCGGGAACACAAAGTTATGGGGGCATTAATTCAAAAGTCTGGTGTAATACCATTTACTTTTAACAATAATTGATCAGAATCACGCTCGCAATATCTGGAATGAAACACAAAAGCTTTTTGAGGATCCGTAGAAATTTTATAGTGGATTGTAGAGAGGGATTTATACAATTACCAATCTTTTGACTTATGGAACTTATAACATTTTCCAGACAATCCTGATTAAATATTCTAGGGCAAATTCATTTAAATATGCTTGACATCAGATCTCACAAATGCAGAAAACTACTTATTGAAGTATCCATACCAATTAAAAGTTTCGCTTGGTCTTTTCAAGTTTTAACGACTATTTTTACACTGCCAAACAACTGAAAACACTCGTCTAAGCGTAGTCTCGTATATACATATACATAGGCTGTATAATAAGATTGTAACAATATAAATTTGAAATAATACGGGCGAGTTTTTAATAGTGCACGACCATAGGGAAAACTTGAACAAGACGATTTTAAAACCAAGTCAAATTAAAACCATCAATCTAACCAACTTTAATTTTTCATCTAAAGTAATTGAAGAAAGTTTATGAGCCTTGGACAGAAATAAAAGTACTGGTACAGATGGAATTCCCTCTCTTCAAGACAGGTCACTGACTACGCCACTAAATTTTTGATTCCAAAAATCCTTCAATCATGGGCATTTTCCGGGGTTGCTGAAGAGCTCTTGGGTTATTCCCATTTTTACATTTTTAACTCTGGTTGCACGAAACGTATCGTGGAATCTCCCTAATACCAATCATGGCAAATATGTTCGAGAAGTTGGTGACAAAGAATCTGCTCGAACACTTTAAGCATCACATGTCTTCTGTTCCACACGGATTTTTTAAGAACCGATCCACTGCAGCTGATCTGGGCGTGTGTCAGGATTATGTTGTTAATAACGTCGAGTGTGGTGCACAGGTTGATATCGTTTACACAAATCTTACAAAAGCATTTGGCTCATCAATGCGCTCTCGGCTATGGGTGTTGGCGGCTCCTACATCGATTGGATTAGCTCCTATACCTCTCTCATCGGAAACAGGTACATTATCTCGTCAGATAAGTTTGGTGTCTGGGGTGCCTCAGGCCTCCCATTTTGGAGCTCTTCTGATTCTACTTTTTATAAATTGTGTCGTGTAAATGAATCATGTACACGGACGACCTGAAAATTTTCCGTTCTGTTGAGTCTGAATCTGACTGTCTGAACCTGCAACAAGATCTCAATAATCTAATCAGCTGGTGTGATATAAACTGTTTAGAATTTAATATTAATAAATGTAAAGTTATGAGTTTCATAAATCCAAGGATCTTATAAATTGTCAATGCTCCATCGGTGACAGCTTGCTGGAATGCGTAGATAGTTTTAATGACGTAGCAGTGACCATAACTTTAATAAATATATTGAGAATATAACCTTAAAGGTCTCTAGAATGTTGGACTTCTTATGTCGTACTTGTGCAGTGATATTAGAGCTATTATGACTGTACTGTATTCAACTCCTTAGTTCGTAGTATTTTAGGATATACCTCCCATGTGCCCAGTTATAATTTTGTCGTGCGAAGTGTATAGAAAAAAAAATGAACTTGCCAAGTTTATACTGTGTAATTTACGGTTTCCTTATAAACATATTTCATATTCAACGCGTCTTTTACTGGTTGGAACAGAGAGCGCCGAGTGAATCAATGCTAATTTTTCTTGCTAAATTACTCAATGGCTTCATTGACTGTAATCATTTACTATATTTCATCACTTTAAGAATTCCTAATAGAGTAAGTCGATCAAGACAACTTTTTAAATCATTTTATAGAACCAATTATGGAACTCCGCGTTTTTCTTACAGGTTAATGAGGAATGATAATGATAAATTTAAAAATGCCGATAATTTTAGGTATAAAAGTTTTGCAAAAATAAAGCACCATTTTAAAAATGGAGGGTGATTTGTAAATTTATTTTTTTTTTGTTTTCCTTTTTTGTGCCATTTGGAGATTTACTCTCTAGTGTACCTACGGTTAATAAATAAATAAATAATCTGTTCTGTATGAATATTTTCCCTCGGAACAAAGAGAAGAATTTAGGACGTTTTTCTCCTCTAAATTCTCTATCATCTTGAGGCCCTATACTAGGAAAACAGAAACGTTTACAATGTTAATATTCATCTAATAAATTGCTTAACAACATTACAGCATATTATATATTTGTAAAAAGCAAATGTTTCGTAACTGTATTTTAAATTTTATTTTTGAATTGTTCTCAGCACATTTTCTATTCGATCTAATCTGGTGTTTTTGTTTCAGACATAAAAGAGTACAAAACTTTCTACCTTGTAAAAATTCCCCTCAGAATAACTGTGATGGAGCGGCAGCGACGGGGCTGTACGAAGACTTAAACGATGTGATGCCGCGACATAATACGCCCCACCATCATCACCATCATCATCACCAACTGACGGGTGGACATATTGTGGCCCCATCCATAGAGGTAGGTTTAGTGATGATAATAAACAATAAGAAACTAGGTTCATCAAATGTTACATTATAATATTATTATGCCTTGTATCAGATGTTTGGAAGAAAAAACCACTTTCACGTCTCAGCAGATGGGATGGACGCAGGCGTGGTTTACATTTTACGCATAGTTCAAAACTCCCACTATTTTAAATTCATTAAATTATACCTAGAACATTCCACTAGTTATCATATTTGGTTGTCAGGTTTATTAATACAACCCGTTTACACCACAAACGATTGTCACTTCACGGTAGACATCGTGCACATGCTGTTTACACATCCTCGGAAACAAAAACCCCTTCGGCTTCCGGTTTCACTCATGTGTAAATTTTAACCCCGTATAACAATAATAAAACAGATCCAGGAGCTTATAACCGTGAATTTAATTTTCAAAATATATTTAAAAGCAAAGTTGTGTCAATTTAAATTACAATTTTAATCCTATAATGAACAGAAAGGGTGGTTTCTTTGTTTTCTTAGATGAAGTGATGGGTAGCAAGGGATCGCTATGCCGTGTCTTTATTTATGTTACTACGTGTAATTTGTGGAAAGTAGCTCTTTATGCTAATATATTTTGGAGTCTTAATTTGTCTACCGTTTCTGTTGCTGGTTGGCTTATTAGCGAAATTAAACTCGATTTACAAAGGGCTAAGCATGATCTGAAACTATTAAAACCGGAGCTAACCTCTGAATAAGCTTTTCTAATAATGTTTTTGGTAAGTTACTGAAATTGCGCAAAGAAGTAAAAAGCAAAGGAAAAATTGATTTAAGAGTGCGAAGTTAAAGCCATTCATTATCAATGGATTATTTTCTATGGGAACCATGAAAAATTTAGCTAATTTTTGTCGTGGTTTAACTAATACTCTTATCCAGATTATTTCCATTTAGTTTAATAATGGTTGTCTCAGCGTCGCATTTAATATCTTCCCATCCCTAGTACTAATTTTAACTTGCCGTATATTGAAATATTTTATATATTCTTTTGAGACTTTGAAATCAATACAAACCAAAATATAGTGGTAATGAAATTAGGATTATTTCAATGTAACACATTTTACAAATGTAATAATTTTTACAAAAAAATAAACAAGTACTAGTAGATATGTTTAAATTGAAAATTAATACTTTACGGCATGCCCGGAATTCGTGGGCAATCTCTCGGATTCATATGGATGAAGATTCATATGAATAAAAGTGAAAATAACATCATCAACATCTTTAGACAGCTTAATTTAAACCTTAGATTACGAGAAATTCGCTCTTTCTTATTCGATATCGCTAAAATGAACCCTTTTCGAGAAAAAATTATTTAAACGTTAAGCCTGCTGCACCTATTCATCCTAAAACGTACAAGCAAATCTTGATATGGTTTTGATGTTAGTTGTCAGTTATAAATACTATTTATTGCACGTTTGAAATGCAGAGTTTGCAATCTTAGCAGTAATTTCAAAATGGAACTTGAGTTACTAATGCTTTGGAAGCTAAGTGATTGTATGTAGAACAATTTCTTAATGGTAGTATCTCAAAATCGAAAACATTTTGAAAGAATTGGTCAACGTCTAATAGAGACTGGTAAGAATTGTATTTGTTATTATTATTATTATTATTATTATTGTTATTATTATTATCATTATTATTATTATTACTATTATTATTATTATCCACGGTACCTCAGCTTTCCCGGGTAGCCTTATTACTAGGCTGGGGTAACCTGGTGGAAAATTAATTCAGTTTTTCCCACTGAAGCTCCGTTCAGGAATTTGCAGATTATATATGGCATGTCTGAAGTATAACGGCCTTCTGCGCGTATCCCATGATGTTCTGGGATAATCCGAGATCCTGAAGATTTTTAGGAAGATTCTACGAAATGATCACCTCAGCCGATATTACCAGTGGGATTGTGAAGACTTTAGTCAGCTGCCAGACGTTCTTCAGCTCTACTGCAAGGTTTTCGTATTTTGTGACTTTTTCTGTCTCAGTTCTTCTGACGTTATGAGATAGCGGCACAGCTATGTCAATGATGGTTCCAGTCTTTTTCTCGTTATCTATGATAACGATGTCCGGTCTGTTGTAGTCCACTGTTCTATCCGTTATTATAGGCCTGTTCCAATAGAGTACCGCTTTATCTACTTGGAGCTGGTATTTGCAATACGGTGGGCATATTTGAAGGAGTCCGTTCTTGAGAGCCAGCTGTTGGTGGATGATTTTGGCCACTTGATTGTGACGTCCTAGGTATGCGCTCTCTGCGAGTGATCTACAGCCTGTGATAATATGCTCTATAGATTCACCCACCGCCCCACACTTCCTACACTTGTCATCTACGCCATGCCTTAGACAATGCATTTCATAGTTGCGAGTCCTGATAACTCTGTCCTGGATGGCCACGAAGAATCCTTCAGTTTATGGGTAGAGGTAACCGGCGCCGAGCCATGCTAGCGAGGTCGGCTTATCGACGTTGTCCGCTTCTAGACTTCTTGGAACTTACCATGTAAGGCTTGTTCCATCCAGGTGGCTTGATCTTCCTGCCTTGAGCTTATGTCGAACTGGAGATTGCGGTGTTGTAAATTCAGTGGCGTATATCCTCGATCCTCCTGGGCTGCTATTTTCATCAGGCCATCTTCGGATCTTAGCAATTGTTGCCGTATGTTCTTCTTCTGGGTTCTACACAACTTGTAGATGTTCATCATACCTCGACCGCCGCTTGCTCGGGGAAGGCATAACCTCTTAGCCGATGGATTGATGTGCAGACATCGGAATTTGGTCATCAGTCGCCGGGCTAGCCTGTCGAGTCCATTTAGGTCCGCATCAGACCACTTAAGGATACCAAAGGTGTAGGTTAAGACAGGCACTGCCCAGGGGTTCAGAGCACTGATCTGGTTCTTAGATGAAAGTTTGGTATTCAGAACCTTGAGTACTCTCTTCTTGTACTTCTCGGAGAACATATTCTTCAGCTGTGTGGTTGATATGTTGGTTCTGAAGCATTCCTAAATACTTGTATGTATCTTCGGGATGTAAGTTCTCGATGTCCTGGTATGGATCTTCTTGGATTTCCACGGCGCCCCTTTTGATGTTGATGATGGCGCATTTGTCAAGTCTAAATGACATGTTTATGTTCCTGATGAAGGTCTTAACGGTGTTAATTAGAGAGTGCAATCCAGTCTGGTCTCCATGTACAATAGATGGGAAAACCTCCGCCCGTTCCTGATGTTAAGTCTGTACCCAATATTCGTGTTGTTCAGTAGCGTAGAAAGAGGGTTCAGAGCCAGGCTGAACCACACAGGTGATAAAGAGTCTCCTTGAAAAATATCTCTGGATATCTTGACTTTACCAGCGTTGTTGTTGTTGACAAGGATATTGGTCCGCCAGGTGCTCATGAGATGTTGGAGCACCGCTCTTACTTTCGGGCAAATCTTATAAATCTCCAGTACCTTCATCAGTTAAGGGACCGAATCGAAGGCCTTGCGGTAGTCAAAATAGGACACATTGAGATCTCTTTTCCTAGTCTGAACCTGTTTTATAACCACTGTATCTATGGAAAGTTGATGTTTCCACCCGGATGATCCTCATATACAACCCCTTTGCTCTTCCTCCAGTATGTTGTTTGTAGCTCAGTGTTCGTATATTCGGTTGTTGACAAATGATGAGAAGAGTTTGTATACTACCGACAGGCACGTGATTGGTATATGGTTGTTCGGTATAGCGGTGTCGCCCTTCTTGAACAGCATGTAAGTGTTTCCTTCTGTAAGAAACTTGGGGAATTTTGAGGGATCGTCCAATGCTTCCATAAAACATCGAGCAAGGCTTGAAAAACATGCCGGGAGATTTTTGATCCAAATGTTCTGCAGTCCATCTGGTCCCGGCGCTTTCCAATTGATGGTTTACCTGATAGCCTGGGAAATATCTTCTGCTGTTAGATGACCCGCAGACATTTCCTCAACTTCCGATGCACTCTGTTCAACATCTGCTATCCATTCGGACTCTCTGCTGTAGTGCACTGCTTCTGACCAGATGAAGCTCCAGTAGTTGTGGAATTCATCTGTGTTGGCTGAGGCTTGTGCATAGCCTGGGTTTTCTAGGCGTTTTTCCAAATTCCTGAAAAATTTCTTTCTGTCCGCTGTGGTCTGCATTTTGTTGTTTTCTCTTGGAAAGCTCGTTGTACCTGCAAAGTCGAGCTCCCTTAGCCTTAGCTTGTTGTCTGAAGAGGTCTTTTAGTTCAACAAGTCGTTGATGGAGCTGTGGGTCTTCCAAGCAAATTTCTGCTGGGTTTGCTATTGCAGTGGTTTTCCTGATTATTTTCCTCGACCGGATGTTCTGCTGGTATGCGCCTATGACATCAGCTTTTCCGCGGAATTTATCTAGATTCTGTTCTAGGCGTCTTTTCCAGGCCGAGATCGCACTCTTCGTATTCTGCCGTGCAGACTTTAGTATGTATGGTTTTTGGCCTTTGAGTTGGAAGACGCAGTAGGCCGACAAGTGTACTTCATCCAGTGTGCGGAAAGAGGCAAGGTGTTCCCCCAGAACTTCATTGGCTAGGCTGATGTTCTGCCTGGCCTTGAAGATGCTTCTTAGTTTGGGCAAAGACGGACGGTTAAATGGGTCAGAACCCTCATATTAAGATAGAAGGCTATGGAATTTGTCGCTCACGTGCTGTCGAGCTGGGTTCTGATAGGGTTCGTCTTGATGGTCCTGTAAATGAGGCGTCTCATCTAGATGGACTACCTGTTCTGTTCGGTCTCGTGGCTCATTTGGAACAACAAGGTCCTGGCGATCCCCAGACAGCGGCTTTTTTCCGAGGCTTTAAATATATTTTGAAATGTGTATTTAAAATAAAGTGCAATATGTTTAAAAATATTAAAATATAATCAGAAAAGTAGCTGATAAGTTAGATCAAATTTCGTCTGCAAATAAGCCATGTTAATAGGAATGTTTACAGGCATATTTAAAAATTAGTCAAATTAATACATTGCAAGAAGCGCAACATATAATAAAAACTGGTTAAAAGTAATAACATAAATTAAACTAAAAATTGAAATATACAAAATACAAAATGCAACAAGAAACGACAGCAGGTTAAAATGTTAAATGTATCACAAAATAAAACTTATTAATTCAATTAACGAGGTATAACGTCTACAAATTGAAATATATTGGAAAAATGGAATAAACTGTTAATTAAAAAACAGCATTAATGCTTTATGAGTAGATATATTGATTTAAAATTAAAAATATAAGGTACTTCTTAAAAACGGAAATCAATAATTTAAATAAAGCTACGGATTAAAATATTGAAATACAATCGAGAAGAGTAGACAAACATCACAAACATAAAACTGTAATAAATAACCATACATTAATTAACCACGAGTCTTGACTGATCAATTTATGTAAAGCACATGCAAAATTTGCAAATTTATACATATTGTGACAGAATAGATAAAGAATTAATAAGAAACCAACTAAATTAGTTGAAATGCTAATTTAAAATTATAAATATAGAGCATAATATATCCTAATTAATTAACCATGAAATAAATATATAAACTTTACAAATTTGTACATATTTTGTGATGCAAATAAACGATCAACAATTAGTATACAACCAACATAGATAGAATACACATGGAAATGTGTATTCAAAATTAACAACATAACAGAACTAGAACTAATATGTTTAATAATATTAGAATAGAGACAAAAGATTAGCTGAAAAGTGGAACGAAATGTTAAATTTATCACAAAGACCTTAAATATTTAACCAGGCGTTTTGGTAAAATGTACCTCTATCATATATAAATTTGAACATATTATGACAAAAAAAATCAGTGTGTTATTAAAACCGCACGACAGAAGTAAAAAAATTCAACAAAGCGATAATAGACCGCCAAAAATAATGTATCCAGGATATTTTCAACAAAATTGATTAATTTTTTTCGACAGTTATGTAAAAAAGGAAAATGTAGAAAAATGGCACATTTGGCGCAATAATTCGGAAATGGAAAATTGAATGGACAAAAACAATTAACCGCCAAATTTCCACTAGCAACCGTTTTCGAGGAAAATGCTAAATGTCTAAAAATTACCCGAATGAGCGTTATAACCCGAACGTAGATAGCTTGGAGCGTTACGTGTGTTTGCGTAGGAAGCTCAATTTTATTCACTACCCAGGAAAAAGTGTGCTGAACGCGACAAAAGTAGTTTTCACTTCAAAAAGGCAAGAGATAGAAGTGTTTACATGCATATTTAAAAATAGACATTTGATCGCTTTGCAAGAAGTGCAATATATAAAAATGCATGGTTAAAACTAAAGATCAATAACATAAATAAAACTAAAAATTGAAATATACAGATGTAACTAAAAATACTGCATGAAACGTGAAATGAAATGTTAAATTTATCACATAATAAAAGATATTTGAAGAATTTTATCATTGATTAATTAATCAGGAGATTTGACTAGATTTTAGGGATAGAATAGAATAGAATAGAATGATTATTTATTTCAAATCAATCAAAGTACAAGATACAGTAACTAAAATCACCCACATAGAATCATGCATTTTTTCCAGCATAGATATATAGTGTTTTCCTAATTAGATTTATTTCTTTCTCTGTCTGTACATGTACACTACCCTATATTTACTTTGTTTGTAAATCTGATAAATAATAGTCTCCACTTCTATTTGTGTGAGAATTTTTCATCTCAATAATACATATTTAAACTCGATATATTTAGTTGACTACGTTCGTACAACAGATTTCTTTTTTGTTTTCAGTTCGTTCTGTTTGTTTTTCAATTTGCATGTTCCATTCTATCGGCAAATTAAAAATAGAATCTGATTTATTTCCCAATATTTCTCTTCAGTTTAATTTAAACCTGAAAATGTCCCGGGTGTATACGTAGAACAAAAGCAACAAGAAAATTTGGAAAAACACGCTTAAAGAGAATACCGCACCGCAGACGAAAAAAATTACTTATCCTTGGGTGTTGAGGTCCTTCTATTGTGTGTGCCCCGCTTTGTTCCCTAGCGGAACTTGCGGGGGCATTCTGGAAAAGGAAAAACTATGTTAGTATCTTAAGGAATATATTTCTTTTACTTTTGTACATATTACATCTACAAGTCCTCTTTATTATTTTCGTTTTAAAACCTACAGAAAAGCTATAAAAAATTTATTTAAATTGACAATGAAATCGATTTTTTGAAGAGACAATCAGGCGCTAGTGCTAAAATAATTTCTGTTACCTTTCTTCCTTTGGAACCAAATAATTAGATAATGTCGAGATGCGATTGCTTTGAACTAACTAAAGCAAATATTACAGTTCTCCAACTACTTTCAAATAAAATAATATCCCTAAATGTGATTGAATTTGTGGGTGTATTTGAAAAAGTTGGCACAGTAAAATAATGTAATTACACTGAACCAGTTTATTGATTTAGCGCCTTTTTGTTGGTCAGCTTTAATTAAAATATATGCGAGTATTAGCTTGATTAAAATCGGGTTATTTACAGTACTGTTTACCAGCTCATTATTTAATACTTTTTGCAATTCTGTCATAATGAACTTTGTTATATTTTAAAATATTTGATTAATTTAGCTGTAATTACAATGTAAAATGTATTATAAAAGTGTTTCCGAAATGAAGCTGAAATAACTATAAGCTGTGTAAGTAATATTTTTATTAACAAGTTTATTGATACTATCATGATAATTATCCCCAGTTATGATATCTATTATCGGACGCATGCCTGCCCTGCAATTTTAGGCACCGCTGATCCAGTTAGTTTGGGTTAATTTCAGTTAGTTATTTTTATGTCATTTTTCCATAGAATCCTCGCATCGACGTAATCTGATCCATCTTAGCATATAATATGTGACTCTGGACCTACTGCAAAATTTTTCATTGCTTAATGGATCTTGTCATTGCTCTTTGAGTGATTTACAAACCCTTACTCAACTTTATTTATAAGTTTCGTAAGTAGGTATATACAGGTAATAAAAATAGCTTGAATGTTGGAAAGGAATATATTATTGAATTTTCCGAAAGTTCACCATGATATTCTTCTAAAAAGATCTGTTTTTAGATATTTCTCAATTTTATTGTATTTAAGCCTTCTGTATCTGCTATTCACTCGATTATAGCCTTCTCATAATCTAGTGGGACTGTCTAAATATACTATTATACTCAGGCCATTATTGCGGGGCACTAAAGCCACCCGTTCTCGTGAATGGTAGACGAATTTGCATGATTTTCACAAACAGCTTCTACATCACTGACGTAGTAGTTGATTAGGACCATGAGAGCGCTACTCATTTTTCAGAGATACTTATTGCATTCTTGGAGATATTGATTTTAAAACTTCACCAACATTTGGCGAACTAGTCTTCGCCCTTCCTTAGCCATTTTATTCAGACAGCCGCAACCGAAGCCGCAACCTATACTTCCAAAATATTATGAACTCGACGAAGACGATGTTTTTTGACGTCCTTCGTTTGTCAATAATGCCAACTTCCTTAATAATGGCAATGGCATGACATTAAGGACCTAGACGCCTGATGAGGTAGATGGTTGGTCATAATCGTTTCTGCAAGAATTGGTACTGCCGTACTTCGAGTTCCCCAGGAGGCAGGCGAATTCGCCAGTCTCAGAGCTAACGCTGGACTTACTACTCCCTGGAGAAGATTCAAATCTTGACTCCATTTTAAGGCCAAACTGACATGGCTGCTAACAAGGGATAAAATCTGATGTTTGAATTTCTTCATGTGTATATTCAGTAGGCATTATCTACTGAAAAAACATTTGACTATTTTGTGCTTAGACGAGTTATCCGAAAACTATATTCAGACGTTCACAAATGGGGGGCTATACATGATTTAAACGGGACATGCCAGCGGAAATAATTTAGGATTTATCAAAAAATATTCAATCTCATATAGCTTCTCGGTTCAGTTTGCCAACACACCCCCCCCCCCCCCCCCGTATTAAACAAATTTTAAAAATAAATAAACCACAATTTTGCACACCACACAAGGATAACTAGAGCTGTTTTTTAAACGGGGGGCAAACTTGCCTGTTAAAAAAATTAAAAAATTTTGATGCAATTTGAATTTGGCTAGTTTTACACAACTTTGCACATCCATTTTCAACTTTACCAAAAATTGGAATTTCCTATTCGTTTGTCATAAAATTGAAAATTTTATATGCTACTATGTTCAGCTAATTTTGCACACATATTCTCAAATTTTGCGCAGTTTTCTGGGGAGACTTATAATGTTAAAAATTGTCATTCCCCTCCCCCTCCCGTTTGTCAAAAAGTGAAATTTTTTATGCTGCTTTGTTCAGGTAACTTTGTACACATATCCTGAGGAAATTTATGAGGTGCTAAAAATTTGCATTCCCCCCCGTTTGTCAAAAATTTGAAGTTTCTTTTATGCTACTATGCACCTAATTTTGCACACATAATCTCAAATTTTGCACACTCTTCTCGGGAAAGACATGAGGTGTTAAAAATTTGCAAACGTGAGGAAAATGCAAAGTTTTAAATTTTTTACAAAGGTAGGGGGGGGGGGGGTTTAACACCTCATAACTTTCCCCAGAAGAGTGTGCAAAATTTGAGAATGTGTGCAAAATTGTGCAAAATTTCCTGAATATAGTAGCATAATTCCACTTTTTTGATAAACGGGGGGAGTGGGGGGGGGGGCGGTAAAAATGTCTAACACCTTATAACTTTCCCCAGAAGAGTGTGCAAAATTTGAGAATATGTGTGCAAAATTAGCTGCACATATTTAGCATACAAAAATTTCTTGCTTGTGTAAGATTGCAAAATTTTGTTTACGGTGTGCAAAATTGTGCAAAATGCGTGCAAAACTTTCTTTTTTTTATTTTTGATATTTGTTTAATACGGGGGCAAACTTGACAGACCCTTCTCCACTTACGCTTGCTTAAACTGTCGTAGACCATTTCTCCTTTCTGTCCAAATTTGCAAATGTTATAGTGTTTTTACACAAATTGATTAGTCAACACTCGTGATGTAATAATTTATCGGTATTAAATTAAATTTTATGTTTGTGATGTTCATCTCCTCTTTTCGATTGTATTTCTATATTTACATCCATAGCTTTATTTAAATTATTGGTTTTCGTTTTTAACAAGTTGCGCATTTAGCAATTCTAAGTATGTGTTATATTTGTAATTTTAAATAAACATTTTTACTCATAAAGCATTTATTCTGTTGTTTGATTAATGATTGTTAATTTCATTTCTTCCAATACATTTCAATATGTAGGCAGTATACCTGTTTAATATATATTAATCAATCAGATCTCCCTACCTATTAATATATTATAATCAATTAATAAGTTTTATTTTGTCATACATTTAACATTTTATCTCACGTTTCAACTGCTATTTCTTGTAGCTTTTGTACATTTAAAATTTTGGTTTGATTTATGTTATTGGCTTTTGTTTTTAACCACTTTTTATAATACGTTGCGTTTCTTGCAATGTAATGGTTTGTCTAATTTTAATTATGTATGTAAACATTTCTATTAACAAGGTTATTTACAAAGGCTATATTTCATTTGATTCATTCAATTCAGCTACTCTTTCTGATTATATTTTAATATTTTTAAACATATTTTACTTTATTTTAAAAACACATTTCTAAATATGTTTAAATTTGTAAATTTTATATTTAAATTTCTTGGTTAATTTATTATGATTATTCAATTAGGATACATTATGTTTTATATTTTTAATTTTAAATTAACAAAGCATCTTAGTTGGTTTCTTATTAATTGTTTATCTTTTTTGTCACATCACAATATGTCTAAATTTGCAACTGTTATATTTTTACACACATTGCTCAGTCAGGACAGTGGTTAATGCATTCATGGGAATTTAATTAAATTTTATGTTCGATATATTCGTCTGCTATTTTTTGTTGCATTTCTATAATGTGTAAAGCTGTTTAAATTATTGACATTAATTTTATTTGCCAATTGATTTTTCCATCTTTTTTTAACACGTTGAACTTTTGGCAAATCTAAATATGTCTTTTATTTAAAATTTTAAATCAACATTTCAATAAATAAGGCATCTTAGTTGCTTCCTTATTATTTTTTTTGTCACATTATATCAAACTTTGCAAATGTTTATATGTCTATATAAATTTATCAGTCAGGACTAGCGGTTAATTCATTCATGGGTATTTAATTGAGTTTTTTTATATTCGTCTACTCTTTTTGGTTCTATTTTCAAAGATGAAGTAACTGCAAGAAACTGTATAACTTTTGGATGTTTCACCAAAATGTGTTTTTAATCCCTTAAAATAGCAAATATTTTTAACACATCCAGTATAGCCAGCATAATCAGATATTTCTAAGATCAACAAAGCGGGCTTTATTCAAATATTATAACATTTGAAATGAGTGTTTATTTTGGTAATTCTTGGGACACCTACGAAACCTGCTAAACGTAAGGGTAGATGACTTGCAGACTACAAACCAAGGGAACTCAGATCAGGGACCCAGTGTAAAGGGTCGTTGACTTTAGAAAGGCATTTGATCTGGCTGGTGAGCTATTTATACGTTTGTGAGCCACTGCTTTTCAATGCAATGATTGTTGCAATGATTTAAGTAAAAAATGTTCTACGCAAAAGATCTTTTTATTGATTCTAGGAGTGATTCTAAGGCGCTTTTTCATTATTGATTCTAGGTAACTGGCGAAAAATAAATACCAATGATCAATAAATAGTAACAGCTATGAAAATACAGATAACGAAATATCTTTGATAATCGATTACCATTTGCATTTATCGTACTGTAAACACATAATAATATTTTAATCTATCGGCAATACCAATGATACCAGAGATAATGACAGTATTCTTATTGCAAAGCAGACACAACATAAATGTTTGTTGTCTTCAAGTTTATCCCACATTATTGCAATAGAAACAATAGACGGTGACAATGGGAAATTTTAACTGAACAGTACACACGCGGCATTAATAGGACTACATTGTTTTGCTTTTACGCTGCATTCTCTAATAATAGGCCTTTTCACAATGCCCGCCTCAACTGGCGACCAAAAGGTTTTTCCTTTCCACATCAATTTTCCTGGTTCATCGAGAATTCACAAATTAAAGAAACACTATTGAATAACATTAGTCCATAGACTTAATCAGGGGTGTATACACTTTCTCTAGTTCAATGTTTTATTTTCGCTTCAGATTCTGTGAGCTACACAGAGAGTGTTGTTTTACCTCAACACTGTATTACCAAGGATTTTTGAGAAAACTTTATCCAAGCAGTTAGTTGTGTTTTTCGACTTTCAAAACTATAGTTCTTCTTTCGATCTCTCCTGCTAAAATTTATGAAGGTTTAATGACTGAGGTTTGATACGAAATAATGACTATATCGCCAGATTTGAAAAAAATTCCATATGAAGTATTCGTCTTAAAATCAGCTTAAAAATCTAAGTGTTAATGGCATCGGACTAAAGCCAATCTTGATCCGATAACATTAGCACTTATGGTTCCAAATTTATGCTAAGTCATGGTAGTGTATGAACTAAATAAGCATTTTTCTTGGCCCCATAATACAGTTTAGACCAGCCTATTAAACATAATTTTTGATGCGAAAAGCTCATAGGACTACATATCCTCAAAAACGAAAAGGTGAAACACATTTTCTATGTTTCAGTCTTGAAAAAGTTTGAAATATGATTCGAATAAATTGTTTTAAATTTCCTACATCAAGAAAGTAGCAACTTAAATTTCCTTTTGTTACGTATAAATTCTGTCAATAAAATAATTAATTCTTGGAAAGCGTTTGAAATTTAATTACCAGATTCTTGCAGGTGTTTACAGAAAAGAAGCGGACTCAAGTAATGGCACATTTTTCATCAATTGATGAATATTTAGGTTATTACCGAGCTTGTTATTAGCGCTAATTAAATTTTCCCGCCTCTCGAGCAAAAACAACTTTGCAGACGGCTTCTTTAATTAAACACAAATATTATTAATAAATACATTAGCAGCACTTTTTCAGCTCATTATATTTTATTAAGAATAATCGCATTCAGGTTGGGAAATAAAAAGCAGTATAACTTTTTGTACCACTGTCAAGGATCTGGTTATATGGTACTTAATAATGAACATTAACTTCAATGCTAAGTTTTAAGGAGTTGTTTGTTACTGTAAAGACCGTAACATATTATAGTGAAACATGTAACGGATAAGTTATAATTGCTCTTGGGTTAGAAATAAATTAGCGATATTTTCTGAGAAGTGTTAATAAGTGTCAACATTACTTCTAGAACCGTTTTTATGATAAGACAGTGGCGTATGTATAGAACATTAAAATCCAATAATTCCATATTATATGATCGTTGAAAATTGATTAGAAATTAGAAATCTGGCCTTAGAAATA
>MU188615.1:0-25134 GCA_016904865.1 Pissodes strobi
TTGTGTAACTAGGAGGAAAAGCAAAACATTCCTGGACGACTGTGGTAATTGCTGAGGCCAGCAACACAGGAGTCCAGGAATGTGCTTTTCCTACGAGTTGCAGATACTATTTTTTATCCGATCGAAATTAATTATCATACGTACTTATAAAAATAGAGCCAAATCTTACTCTAAATAAAAACGGTGTTTTAAATTTAAACTCAACATAATATCAAGTTTTGAATCGAGCGAGCTTGAAGTTTATTACGTAGCTACGGAAACTACAGCTAAATGTTACTTTTGATAGACGTCAGATCTGACAAACAAGGCGTTTGAATATGACAGAAATGTTACATTCCCGGCCTAGGACGGGAATGTTATATTCCCGGACAGTTATTTTCTATTCTTGTACAGTTATTGCAAGTTGCCAAGCAACGAATACAATATACTGGAATCATGACTTTTGCGGTGAGAAAACACATCGGAAAGGTGTCGTTTTTCGTCCGATCGGATAAAAAATATTTTCTCATTTCATAAAGATGAGGCTTAAATAAAATCATTAATAATTTAATTTTCTCGATATTTTTAGGTGATAAGTCAAACCTATTAATTAATTGCAAAAAAATTGTATTTTCACTAGAAAATGCAGGTGGGAATATTTAATTTCAGTCTATAATATCAATAAAACACAAACACAATTAAAAAAAAATCCTTATATTTGGAAAAAAATTTACTCGAAATTTGTGTTTCCCTTTGTTATTTGGTGAGCTTATACAGTGCCCTCCAAAAAGTTCGTAAAATATGGGAAACCTTTTTGTTTTTGGTTTCTCAGAAAAAATTATTCGTCTTAGGAAAAAAAATTATATGGATCAAAAACAAACAAAAAATGTTTATTAAGTTTTTACGTACGAAGGACAGTTGTTCAATAAACTGATGGCAAACAATGAAAAAAATTAATAAACTAGGTACCAATTTTTGACTCCAGTTTAGCAAAAAAGCTGTACCTCATTTGAAAAAAGTTGTAGGGTTTTTGCTTGCATTATGATGGCTTTTAAATTCGCTGTTTCAAAGATTTTATATCCGATAACTTTTTACTTAAAAAAATCATATCTTTTTTGCACATCATATACAGTGCGTGCCCGGATCGACGCATTAATAGGTGAAGATGTCTGAAAATGTTTGAGTTGAAATTTAAACTTCTGGGGTTCAGCCCTGATTGGATAGAAACTAATTTGAGCCATAATTTCAGTTTCGAAAAATCCAGATCCATGTCTTGTAAACGTACAAAAAGCTTATTTTTCCCACTAGTAAAGTATCTTTTCTGTTGGAGATACGACAGAATGCTATTAGGGAAAGTTGTTCAGAAAGGAAAATTGAGTAAGAGTATAAAATTTCAAAGGCTGTGCCTACTTCGATATTTTGTCTTATTCTTCTCTTTTTTTAAGAAAATAAACTGATCTTGAAATTTTGCATACTTCGATAATGTATCATTCTGAACAACTTTTTTTAACGGAAATTTTCAATATGTTTAACATGGAAGTTACCTGTACTTTATTAAAAAAGAAAGAAGAAATAAGGCAAAATATCAAAGTTTGAAATTTTGTATTCTTACTCAATTTTCCTTTCTGAACAACTTTTCTTGATAACATGTTGTCGTATCTCCTACAGAAAAACCAGTTTACTAGTGGGAAAAAATAACCATTTTGTAAATTTCCAAGGCATACTCGATTTTTTAAACTAAAATCATAGCAAAAATTAGATTCTCTACAAGCAGGGCTGAACCCCAGAAGGCGAAATTTTAACTGAACATTTTCAGTCTTTTTCACTTATTCATGCGTCGATCCGGGGACACACTGTACTACTAAGTAGTGTTTTTTATGCAGAGACTTTTATCACGAATACATTTATCTGAGAAGCCAATAATAGAGTGTGTCATATGATATGAACTACAAAAATTTCAATTTGGACCTTCCAACTAAGAATAGAACTTTACTTTATATAATTAGCTTACATTATAATTGAAACGTATAGTTACTTTTTAAACAACATAGTTTTCATTCAGTGGCTCGTTCAGGGGTGTAGGATTTTTTATCTTTAATTTTTTGAGCCTCAATAATATAAGTTGGATCTCTTATTTTCATGCCTCTTGTGTGTCTTGGATCAATTATTTCAGGCAAGAGACAATTGAAATAAAACTTTTCAAGCTTTGGTAACATTGATTTTTCGAAAAACTCTTTGTCGATTGGAACTTTTAAATAAATAATTTCTCTAAGAGTCCATACCGAAAAATAACATTTTTCTTTGAGGGCTATATTTAATTGGCCCTGAACCTGATAATAATAATTGTGATTTTTTTTCAATTTGTAATTTTCACCGTCTACTTCCAAATATTGTATTAATTTTTTTGAAATAGCCTCTTTAATGGTCAGGTTTCTTGCTGAAAAGGGACATTTGATTTCAACTAGGAATCCCGAATTTTCCTCGATACCATCCGGAGAAGCACCAAGAAATTGCCAATTTTGGTTTATCACAAGACCGGAATCAGAAATATTGAAACCAAATATTGATTCCAACGATCTTTTTGCCCTGTCTTCATTATTTTTTCCCCAGGCAGTAGCTTTAGAAAAAAATTCTTTATACAAGATATCTGTAATGGTAGATGCGCAACTTGTTGTTGGACGCATTTTACAAATTTTCCCAAATAAGGAAGATGTTAACATTGTTTTTCTATACTGCCACCATTCAGCAGAATCCGCTTGAAGACGAGTATTAATTTCTATTTGTCTATACTCAGCTTCGGATTTATTCAACTTTTTTAATAATTCCGTTTTTAAATCTTCAAACGCTTGTTGATCCAGATCTGGCTTTTTGCCAATTTTCTCCATAATTAGCATCTGGTTCACTTGACTTGCTAGCAGAGAATACTAGTTTCCTCCTGGACTGAGAATGTTTCTTTTGCCTATTTAATTTTAACTGCTCAATTCTCTTCACATTTTTTCCAGGACTGTGTCCCCCACTCAAGTGCTTGAATATATTATACAGCGGTCTTTTCGTATTTTTTGAAACCACCGCAGAAAAACAGCGTCCTTGATAACATCTTCTAAGAGTATAATTTACTCGTTTACCTCCAACTTTTTGTGCAATGTTAGCATTGAATTGTTCCACAATGTTAGTGTTAACGTTTTCCAGCAAGCTTCTGAAATGTCCTGCTAAATAGCGCACGGCTTCCATTAGTTTTTCCTCAATGGCAAATGTTCGAAAATCCGACATATAATTGTTTTTATCAGCTTCTATCTTTTGACAAAAATATTTCAATTCCGAACAGCCTTTATGCTCCCCAAATATGTGGCTTATACTGTTAATTATATCTTTCCTCAGGTTTCTAATTTTTTCCTCCTCACTGAGGCCTTCTTCTTTTTTCCGGTATTGAACTGCTTTTGCCACAGCTGTTCTGCATCGCAAAATGTTATTTGAAATAATATTTCTCAAAGCCCCAGGAACGCCTTTTACTTTAGAAAGCTCCCGTAATTTGCTGCTATAATTCCTCAGCAAATGATTAGTACATTCTATTTTTTGAACCACACAGGTTTCATAAGGCCTACTATCTAGAATTTTCTTGTAGCAGCTGCTATCTCCATCTGCTATCATTTTATTGTAAATAAGGTTATACATTTCCAAACTTGAGCAAAATCCTTCTGCAATTATGCTCGCTTCCATAGCCGTGGAAGATGAGTTCCAGTTTTTGTAGCAGGTATGTCTAGCAGCTTGTCCACCTTTGTTTTCAGCTCTTTGGCAAACACAACAATATTTATTTTTTACTCCCAAATATAAAATTTTACCAGATTTTACCCCAACAATTGCAGCAACTCCAGAGAGAGAATTATAATTTCCACCACCTCTGTAGGATCGTTTTGCCCAGCTTCCATCACAGACTACTGTAATCATCGGTGTTCCATTGATGTCAACACTGTTATATTCTAAAGCCATCCTTGCCTCTTCTTCAGCGGCCTCTTTCATAGACCTCCAAGCGATTTCTTCCCAAGCATTACATATTTGTGTATGCACTTTCTTGTACAACGTAAAACTTAAAGATGGAATGTCCATTGCTCCGGTAATGTTTCTCAATTGTGTATAGCCCCCACCTGTATTCATTACAGCTGTAACGCTAGAAGTGTTTATGTCAACTTTTTCAGGTTGTTTTGGACAAGTAGAAATTGTTTTTGTAAAGTTGCACATATCACACTCAAATGTGAGTTTCGACTCAAAACCCTTTTTCAATTCATTCACAATACGCATGTTTGCAAGGCTGCATCCAAATAAAGGCGAATGATTCGAAAGGTTTTTCATGGAATCAATAAACTGCTGCAGATATACTATTCGACATCCGTCGATAGTCACCTCTCTGCAAAAAAAAAAATCAGTGATAATAATTCCATGTAAAATATGTAATTTTCCAGATATATTTCATAGAAAAAATAGGTCTGTTTGGTATTGAAAACTTTTGTATTCAAGAGTTTTTTTCGTATCTCTAAAAATAACAGAGATATCAACGATTTTAAATCGATAATTTTATTGTCAGAGTTTCAGACTTATATTTTTTTACAAAATCTTAAGAAAACTTACACCTTTCTTTTTTGTGGTAATTTAGAGGATTCCTCAGAGGGTTCATTTCCTACACTAAGCACCTCTATGTTCCATGAGCTGAAAAAAATATTTGAATATTATTTTTATTGTTATTTTTATTATTATTATTATGATTATTATTATTAATATTATTATTATTATTATTAATATAATAAAAAATAATATTGTATGTCTCATATATTCAAACAAAATCTTGCTGTTTTCTAGGACATGTCTAAAATTAGGAGAGCGGAGGGGTGGAGGGTTTTGAGCCATAATGTATAAAGTGATATATGATATAATTTCTATTTTATTCTTACCAGCAAGTAAAATTAAATAAGTAACATTAGTTAATAATTTAAATAAATTATTTTTCACATTTATTTATAATAAATTCCAAAATATACTTACTCAACATTATCAGGAAATGATAAAATATTTTTGGTCAGGCAAGGAAGATCAACACGACGAGCTCTAAAAGTGAAGGATTAATTTGTTTATTAATTGTTTGGACCCTGGATATATTTCCATAGCTAGCTAACGAAACTGAATGCGGTTTTTGTAATGAAGCCTGAATCTTCGTGAACAGATTTTTTGGAATTAAACATTTAGCACGGCTTCTTGCAACTACCTCTATATTTCCGATGGCCAGGCACACAGTCTCAAAAATAGAAATGCACAATTTTCGTGAAAAGAACAAAGGCCCGCCTGAACAAAACAAAATACATCAAATTTTATTTGCAATAGCAGGATTCTGAAAATCTTTGTAAAAACAAAAAACAAGGAATTTGTCAACGACATTTTTAAAAAATTATCTTGCATAAAAATTACCTAAGTATTGGAGGAAAACAAAAACAGTTTCAAAAGCTTCAAACGAACATACTATCGAGCTGTGAGGCTAAAATTTCCATATGGTTATATGGAACTTTTTACTTTTGAATCTTGAAATAAAAAAAATGTCTGCCAATTTGGGAGAACATTCAAGTTTTTGAATTTTGCAAGTTAGTTGTGAAATGCTCTATTTAATCGATGCAAGATCTTTTTTGAATATTTCATACCAAAAAATCTGGTCGCAAAGATCGAAGCTCCAATGAGAAAAACTCCATTCAACTCCATTGGCTCATGCTGGACATATAAAATGTTAAAATTGGACTACAAATTTTAATTTAGATGTATTGGTGATTGTAATTATCTTGAACTTGGGTGAACCTGCTAAAAATGCAATATTTATGCCTGTTATCACGTCATCGAATATGACGATTTCCCATAAAAATAGCATTTTTTGTTTGGGTTAGTAGTGATTGTTATAAAATCTCGAAAATTTTACCGAATTCGACTGATTTTGAATTCTTGATCTCTTGTAGATATATAATAAAAATATTCATGTATTGTTTTGATAAACATACGGGTATTCAAAAACCTAGGAGTTTTTTTTTACTCAATATGCCTAAATTGGTTATTACTATTTTGACTTATATTGTAAAACAACTGGTTGTCAAGATTAAATAAAAAAGTAAATAAAATAAAAAGATTAAGAGCAATCAACCCAGAAATTGCGAAAACTGCTCTTCCACTTTTGAAAAGATATCAATAATGAAATGGTTTCGTATATTCCGGTTTTAAAATTAATTTAAAATAGTATATTGTGTAACTAGGAGAAAAAGCAAAACATTCCTGGACGATTGTGGTAATTGCTGGACGAGGCGCAGCCGAGGCCAGCAACACAGGAGTCCAGGAATGTGCTTTTCCTACGAGTTGCACATACTCTTTTTTATCCGATCGGAATTAATTAGAATACGTATTTATAAAAATAGAGCCAAATATTACTCTAAATAAAAACAGTGTTTTAAATTTAAACTCAACATAATATCAAGTTATGAATCGAGAGAGCTTGGAGTTTATTACGTAACTAGGGAAACCACAAACAAGGTGTTTAAATATGACAGAAATGTTATATTCCCGGCCTAGGACGGTAGGACGGAAATGTTGTACATACAGTTATTGCATGTTGCCAAGCAACGAAAACAATATACTGGAATCATGACTTTTGTGGTGAGAAAACACATCGGAAAGGTATAGTTTTTCGTCCGATCGGATAAAAAATATTTTTCTATGGTTCTCTTTTTTTTGGTTTTGGTTTATAATGGCCTATAACCCCAGTGCATGAAGTTAAAAAGTAGAAAAATGACGAATTTCAACTAAGTTCAAAGTGTTATAACTACTTTAATATTTAAAAATTTCAAGAAATAAAAAAAAACCTGAGAAATTTGTTTATCTATCCAGAGAACTTAAAAAATTATCCGAAAAACAAACCATTTTTCCCATCTTTTCAAAAAGCTGAACGCTTGTAACCACATCATTCTAAATATTTTACATTTAGTTATATGCAGTAACTTCTCCCGCTCTTCAAAAGGAATGAGCGCTCTTAAAAAATATGGTGCTTCTTGAGGTTGTCAATAAAAAAACTTACGCATTATATTTAGCGATGTTATTCCCTTTTTTTCGACGTGCACACAAACGCAACTTTGATTTTGCTCCTTTTCGATAATCAGGTTCCATGATAAAGCAGTTTATATCGCTACACTAAACTATGCACTAAGGTAGAAACAGAAAGTCCAGAATGTCTGGCCGGCGCGGCACAAGAGTTGATCTTGATCACTAAACTAAGCACTAAGTTCAATGTAGTCAAAATTGTTACGTAAAAGTAAATAACAACACACAATGGGAAACAGAAAAAAGTTTGTAAGAACTTGACAAGACTACTACAAGACAATAAGGGCGGTATTCAAATTTAGACCGTTTTATTGTATGCAGGTGGATGGCGCGGCGCCGAGTACCTACAATGAATAAGTAAGTTGACCGACCCTTTTGATGTCGAACAAGCCGCCCCCGCCGTTTTTTTGTCCGTGCTCGTAAATCACAGACCGATGATGCATTATTTTAGGGAATTAATAACCGGCTGGAGCCTACCAGAACTGATACGAAATATTTATTTGAAGCATGACAAACGGAAAACATTTTAGTTCCGGTTAAGCTTCGCATTCTTAGAATCCGTTTATAAATTGGATTCTTTCAGCTAATTAATGAAAACATACTTTTAAATAATATTGTTTAAATATATGTTTTCATTAATTAGCCGAACGGATCCGATTTATAAACGAATACAAACGGATTCTAAGAATGAACGGAAAAAGAGAAAAACTATTGCTTGAATCCTACAGATTATAGAATCATGAATAGTGAAAGTGATTTGCACCCAATATATTATTTGACACAAAAATATATATATAATCCGCTACGTTTAAGTCCAGTCCTGACCGCAGTAAACGGCCACATGCTCCTCCCCTTGAATAAAACGCACGTGACTGATGCATTTTAATATTTGGTTTGTGAAGCGCTGCAGACGTTCGGGACTTAGCATAGAATTTTGAGTATTTTTTGTCAAATCGATATTATTTTGGGATCATTGCAAAGCTAAAAGATCGGCCCACTTCCCCCGTGTAAGCGATTTTTGATTTAGGTCCCTATTTTTAAGGAAAAAAATTGTAAACATATCGATTTATTGCATAGATTACTATCTAAATTTCAAAAATTAAAAAAAAACAATTTGGAAAAACTATTACACGAAACAGGGCTATCTTTCCAGTGTTTTTTAATTTAGGTCGCTAAGTTTATTCGTTTTCGAAATATGTGTTAAGAGCCGAGCACGTAAAATGGGTCTATTTTAGGCGCGCCATGGACTCTTAAGCAAAAATGTGGCGGGACCCCATCATGCATAAACATGCCCTGTCTTAATTAGTACGGTACATCATCCATCAAGTCCGACAGACCGTTTTTTAGAAAGTGTAATCCATCAAAAAATCTCCAATAATTCTTGCCCAAACGTTGATAGAAAACTTGTCCTGATGTCTTGTTTTAAAAATTTCGTGAGGGTTTCCCTAAGACCAAACCTGATTATTATGAAATCTGACTAAAATATGTAAAAGAATGTCCGTAGGAAATTAAACGCAATTTATTCAGTGATGATGCAAAAAGTGTAAGTGACCGTAGAAAGATGGTAAGTTCAAATTGCAAGTTCTAACAGTTAATGAGATCGAATCGAATCATTTAGTTCACCTGTGAATGAATTTCTACTAGAAGTAGGCATTTATTAATTAACTATGAACTGGTACTAAGAATAAAATATTTCATACAATTTCATGTTTTATATAAAAATTGGCAATATAAGTTACATGTAACTTAAACTTTAAACTAAACTAATAAAATAAGAAACAATTTTATTCTTTGTAACTTATTTTCATTTTTGAACAGGAAATAATGGAAATTCCCCGGCTCAATATAATATATCCTAATTACTCTTCATCGTCAGTTGGAAATCCCGAATGGATCAAGTTATTTAAAATGCTTCGTCTAAGCAGATACAAATTGTTGAATACCAAGAAGTAAAAAGAGAAGTTTGAATCCAAAATCAATCAAAAAGATTTTTTGTAAGTCTGCAGAATAATATAGAATACTAGGAGTTATTTATTAAACATTAACGCTGCTTGTAGTTTCTATTTAAATAGGTGCAGAAAGAGGCACAGAACACTGTTATCGTTGAAGAGTTGATTGAAAAACAGAAATACGACAAATGTTTAAGTTTTTTTTTCGGTTAATGCAAAAATATACAATTGGCTTTAAAACATTGAATGAAAAATACGATATATAAATTCGTTCGTCACTGCTAAAGTAACATAAATGATAAATGATAATAAAGTTAAAAGAACAAAAATGTAGATCCAAAAGCAGGTGCAAACTCGCAGGTGGTCATTTCCACTTTCCTTAAAGCATAACGAGAAGCTTCTCTATACATTTATCAAAAACTACAACACACCCAACCTATTGATTAAAGTGTATATCGATTCAATTAATATATTTATTAAACATGCAATAATTTGTGTGATCGATACATTGTTTTTTAAACTATAAAAATAAAAATAACATTTTGTATAGGAAAAAATTAAATGATCTTATACAGAATGTGGTAATACAACTCGTAATAAAAACACAAAGTATATAAGTACGGATCCAGGTGTTTCAACGCAGCAAAATGGGGTCTTGAATGTTATTTATCGTAACTGCAAATTTTGTTGAATATTTTCGAATTCAGCCAATTATCTGGGGAATATAGTTTCTTTATCTTCTCAGCCGACTGGTACCTAAAATTCTCATGTTCTATAGACAAAGATTCTAAAACAAAAATATTACATGAAAACCTACGAAACAAAAAGACAGAACGGACTACCAACATATTAAACTTGCTAAAACAATTAAGGGAAATAACATTTCTATAAACCTGGGATTAAACGACAAGGCATGAAATCTCATATATTGGCAACTGCAAGCATAAGGAAACATATGAATTAAAAAATAGCTCATACTTTCGATTCCGCAGTTTTAAGTGTGGGATTCACATAATAAGCAATATTTGTTTTCAAGCTCGTATGCAGGCTCTAAAAAATCATTAAAATATCTTCTGATAAAGAATTATATGATCTGACAGAATTTGATGAATCGGTGTTTAAACATCGTGATAGTATATGGGGAATAGCTTTCTAAGCCTGAAGAAACTGGACCTTAGTCACTCTAATTAATTAGAGTGACTAAGCATTTAAATGCGTAAATTTATCCATTCCGTAATACAATACTAATATCATTTTGCAGTTACTTAATGTGGTTTGGGTATATCAAATCATTACGGTCTTTCAGCCTTTTAAATTATTTTATTTTATTTTCTTAAAACTGTTCCTATAATAAATTTGACATTGATGAACTTGAGTTTTTATTTGCAACTATTTATGGTCTATAAAGTGTTAGGTAATATACATTGTTATTTTTGTTAATATGTAATAGCTAATAAATCAATCAATGCAAGACATTGACAAATATTATAATATTGTGAAGATAATTAGCAAACTCTTCTATTTTTCATTGAGAATGGAATTTAAAGTGGGTATTTAGATTTGCATATACCCTTTTAATTATCACATATTTTGTACAGAAATTTTGACATTTCTTGAGAATGCAACCAAATTTATTTTTTTTATAAATAATTGGGAGAGCACTACAGGGAGTTTTAAAAACTGTATATGAATTATGCCGGATAACATGAATTTGATATGTTCCATATAAACTGGGAAAAACGGTAAATTAACAGAAAAATGAAGGTAGTAATTAATGAATTTTAGTCAAGATCGGATTTGGGAATTTATTTGACAAGGAAGTTTGATAAGTGTAATATGACTAACATATTTCATCATTGTTCAAATGCGCATGCGAATCCTAGCCTGAAATAAGTCAATCCGCCAGTCTCCCTGTTATTAACCGAGTACTGCTTCCCATTAATTTCAATCCAAACACTATTCCTGAAATCCTTCCCGGTACTTCATGGCCGAATTTCAAGACAGGCGGACGGTTGTTCTTCTCGGCTCATACTATATGCTTCTCGATTGCATTAGTAATATCACGAAAGGGAAATTAGTCTATTACCGGAGAGTTCAGAGTTGAAAACGGTGGCATTGTGTTCATAGTGTAGGCAGATTATGTGCTGACACTTTACTAGGGCGTGACAAACTCATCTCTTAACTAACGCAACTTTACCAAGAAGATAACTGTCATAGGAAAAATAATTTCAGTAATGACCTCCATAGTAATTATGTCGTTGGTAAAGTTACCAAGAGACGGATATGTCAGCCCTAGATCTTGATTAAACAGCTGTCGGGAGTGATCTAACCGATCATCTCCGCCAACTGGGAAATATGTTTACAGCCGCTTAGGAAAACAGGATTATATATTGACAAATTAGCATCTCAGCTTGCTAGTAACATCTTTCTTTTGAGAAACCTGTCCGAAATTGCTTCCAAGCAAGTCCTGAAAACTGCCTACTTTGCATTGTGTCACTCTCATATTATGTCCTATGCAGTGATAGTATGGGAAAGTGCTGCCCAGGCCGGTAGAATATTTGTCATGCAGAGAAGGGCAGTAAGGGTGATTGCCGGGCTGGGTTATAGGAATAATTGCCGGAAAGAGTTTGTTGATATGGGAATTCTCACTTTTCCTGGAATTTTTATAATGGAAAACTTAATATATGCTAAAAGAGTTTGCAGAACTTTTAAACTACAATACTGAAAATAAAAACAATTTATTGGTACCACACTACCGGTTAAGCAAAAGTCAAAATGGTCCAAACTATTGGGGTATATATAAAGTACTTTAATAAATTGCCAAATGAATTAAGAACTCTAAATATAAAAAATTTCACAATTTAAGTAAATCAAAACCTGGTCCAAAGAGCTTTCTATTCTTGTGGTGAATTTTTAAATGCTGCATCTATATTGGAAACCTGCTAAAATATGACTTTTCTGGTAGGTATAATTTTATTGGCTATTTAATAAGTATTTCAATTCTAAATGTTTTTCTTAATATCTGTAAGGTAATAACATTATTTTGTAACACATTATCATCAATAAACGCTCTGAATCTGAGGATGAGAATCTTTAAGGTCTGTGATTTGGCTATGAATCAAGTATATGCCTGGTGCACACCTAGGGTTGCAAAATTGCCAATTATTAATATTTCAGGTATCAAAAGTCTGTTACCGATATAGGTTGTTCTGAATCGAACCCAAAGATCCAGCTACTGGTTTTGTTTGCTTTTTTATTTGCTTGGTTAGTGTGCGCCGATTTTAACAGAATATTCAATAGTTCCTGTTGTATAGGTTTTTCTATGTTTTTCACCTTTTAGGACAATAACTAACAAAAACCCTAGTGGCAAAATATCTGCTCTGATATCATATGCAAGATCTAGATCCTTTCAACTGAAACGGCGTTTATGTTAGGTTTCATTATGTCAACTTAAGTATGATTTAAACTTATTGTATTACTTCTGGGCACAACCGCTCACAAATTTATATTAGCGTGCAGTTATTTGTTTTTATTAAATTAGAAAATGGACGTTTTGGCTAGCTGTCTCCAGCGAGATGAAGTTAACCGTTGCATGAGGAGTCGGGCTTATTACGTTGCTTTTGCAGACCATACGTGGCTGCCGGTGGTGTGGATGGACACTGGTTTCGTAAAGTGTACGAATTATTGAATTTTTACCAAGAATCCTGACGAGACGCCTTCGTTTATAAACATCTTTTTTCTTTTGAAATTAATAGCTAGTCGTCTCCAGCGAGATAACAAAGGGTACCTGCTGCACGAGGAGTCGGACTTATAAGGATGCTTTTCTAAGCTACTTTCCGGACGGTGGTGCGGAAGTATACTGGTTTCGCAGAGCGTGCGAACTACTGACCTTTTACCAAGAACCCTGACACGCCGCTTTCGTTTATATACTTTTTCTTTTGTTTTAAAATCACCACCTAAGAATAGTCATATATTTGTGCAGTTGCTAGGTTTCCGACATCCGTATTGATGTAATCCATTGACGCCAGTAACACGCTAGAGTGCTTATAACATCGGGATCGTGTTTATAACAGCTTTCATTTATTACACGTTTTAACGTTGTTTTTTGTATGCAAAATTCTTTTATCCGAGTCTCCAGTCAATAGAGAAAAAGAAGCAGGTGTGTAACAGGACGAACTCATTGTGACAAATTATAAATATAGAAACTGACTGGCCTGGTGTGAAAGAATATCCCAGTTTAAAACGTGCGACCAGGCCATTAGCTGGGTAATCTTGCAGCTATAGCTTTTTACTATATATATTTTTCTTTATATTGTTGGCGTTGTTTCACTCTCTTATTCTTTTTTTTTTGTGTGTTGTTGGCGAGTCACGCATATTCTCCTCAAATAATGGATTGCATGCCTCTCCTCTTTCCCCGGAAAATAATAGCTATCCAAGTTTTGCAGATTCAATATTGCAAAATTGTCATAATCTGGCATTTTGATACACCAACTGGATTTTACTTACTTACCTGAAAGTTAATCCAACAGTTTTAGCTCAGTTCAGTATTGCCAGTAGAAATAGAATATAATCTCATTCATAAAAAATGGCAAGTAAACTTAAGCAATTTAATTTAAAATTATCATAAATCAAGATCTTGCAAGAGGCCAAACATTTAGATAATTGCCCCGTCAAATGATATTGGCAATGAAAAACAGCTTAAAGAAAGGTTGTTATTGTTTAAATCAGAGCATGTCTATAGCGATTTTCTCATATTATCTTAATTTTAAAAGATAAAAATTAGCTGTATGAACGGTATATCGGATAACCATATATCGAACTTCTACAGTTATGTTATTTTAGAAATTAAATTATTTACCTTAATGAACCCGCCTTTACCAACTTAAAATCTAATTCTTCTTTCCATTGACCTAATATACCGAACATATTCTCTGCTATCATTGCATCTAATATATATGTTGTAAGTTGGATAAAGTGCCTCTTCTTTTCTATTTTAACTTTTGTTTAAATTTTGCCTTTTAGAGGGTTAAATGGAAGAACACCCAATATGTGTAAACTTCACCTTTATGGTAATTTAAATGTTGAACAGGTAATAACATTTATATTAATAACATTAATATTGTATTACTATGCAATATACGTATTTCAAAAAATACCAAGGGAAAACTTTTTTGAAATAAACAGGACATGCTAATGAATTTTTGAATTCTAGGGAAAATTTATTGGATTTTTGAACTAAGCCGTATAACTTAAAAAGTACCCTAAGTTTCAGTTTAGCTGAGTTGAACTGTAGCACACTCCTATTCATATAATCTCCCTCTAACTTGCCAATTTTAAATATGCCTTATAAACAAATTTAAAATTTTACAACCCTTTCTATAGGATCTTATGCCTTATGCTTCGTTATCGTTCTATGGAAATAAATAAGAACAGGTTATAAAATAACATGCAGAACATTCCATCATTCTGGAGCCAGACACTATAGCTTACCAATGTTTAAATTACTACCAGCTCTTCTGGCCAACTTTCGTGCAATGGCCTTTGCGTACCCTCTATCACAAGTTGTATCAATTGCTATTTTAAATATTCGTTTATCAATGTAACCGTAAACATACTTCTTTTTTCTCTTTATTTTTTTCTCAGAATATGAACCATTTAGAACAGTATCTAAAAATGACGAGAAAACCATGTAAAAAATATATTTTGTCAAACAAATCACAGTTTGCATAGACGACAGAAACAATATTAACAAAGAATAATTTTTTTTTCCAATCTGAATTATTGTACAAGGAAACACTACGAAACAAATTTAATATGCAAAACTAAAATGACGAAATTTAATTACATAAAAAGAAGAGTCTGGTACCCTAGTACTTCAGATATCTTACGTAGAGAGGCCAAAGGAACTCAAACAAATTTTAAACAATTCTGAGACCGCGTACAACCACTAAATTTTCACTCTGCATTTACCCAGTTCTCAGACAATATACCGAATAAAATGCTCACACCAAATGAAGGGAACTAATTCGTCATCCGGTCAAATAGGTATATTCGTACCAGAAACATAGGTACTTAGATAGTCTATGAAATTCCCGTGTGTTATGTGCTGAAAATATTTTGCAATCTTTGGTAGCTTTTTGAATCTGCCTAAGCCCATTGCAGATGATCAAAAATTGCCAATATATAGGGCTGCACAAAAGTTCATTAACCTTTACCACTTTACTTAAGATGGCGTTCAGTAATGAGCAAATCATAGAGGCTCGTTTTTTAAACAATCACGGGCGGGGGGGGGGGGGGGGGGGGTGATGTTCTGTTATGAGCTCTGCGGTGATAACCTCTGTAATAGTTTTCCAACAAAGAGGAAAATGCGTCCCCAGTCTCCTGGAAAAACTAGAAAAGGAAGTTTTGCTGTTTCATAATGATAAAAAATCACTTTAGCACCTTTTATTAAAATATCTATCAATCCTTTTTTCGTCAGAAATTCAATCGTCTTCGCAACCATTTTCCATTATTAAGTTTGCAGTTTAAATCTGAAATATGTTTGCTCGGCATTTATTTCTCTTTGCGATTCTTCAATAATCATTTAATTCTCGTTGCCTATTTATTTTACGCTCTTTCTTGTTTGCTGAGTAAATATCACTTGCTGCTGGTGAACCAATAGACTCAATGAAGTCTAAGCAAACGTATTGAATGAATCGTAGGAGTCTCTAGAACTATTTTCTTGGTAAATGTGCTTTAAGATTTGGAACCATATTGGGGTTAACATAGTATTAATAAAAGTGGAGAGGCGGACACCCAGCGACTAGGTCTATAAGGAACTTTTAATAAGGCCCTTTTCACCAACCCCTCCACCCACTCTTACTCTTGACCACTTACTTTCCTCTAATGAAAGTCAAATGCGAAGTTAGGTTGTATCTTGTTGTTGAAGTCGGCGACGAAGTTGGCGTTACAAACTAAACAAACCAAATCCCAGGGTGTTATTTACAAAGATGTTTGGCGTTGAAGATGGCACTGGCATGCCGTTCAACATAAATCAATAACTAATTATAAAATTTCCGACCGGCGTTCTTAGCAAATTTGTAGCACTGACATCATTACCAATAGAACTATACCAAACAATCACTAATCGCATGTGTCACATCAGCATCACCTGATACTTGTTTATTATAAGAGGGTCTAACTTTGAATTTTCTACCGCGCTTCTGACTTAATTTGGTAGCCGCATACAGACACAAAGTTGCCCCTAGAGTTAGCACACAACAAATTCACTACAAATATATTCGATGACCCTTGACGCCGTCGCCAACGTCAACTTCGAGTTATAAATCAAGCTTTATCCTTAGGGGCACGCCATCACAGTGATATGGTATACCCTCTTCTGCCCGGTTATATTGCTTTTTCACCGCATGCCATGTGTGACTACCACCCAAAATATTGGATTGATGGACAAATATGCTAAGGCATAAAAATTAAATATAAACAATATTTAAAATAAAATCTGACCAGAGACAACCCAATAAAGATACATATCAACGGGAGACTATATGGAACTATATTAATGCGCGTTCCAGTAGCGCTTTGCGGACTGTTTCCAAATTAAAATTATGCTGATTCAGGGAAATCACTACACTCGAATCGAAATGAACATACATTCCACTATTTAAACAACTTTGACGAGTTAACGTATTGTAACAACTTTATATTTAGTCAATATACTTTCCAAATGCCATGGGTAGCAACTTATTGTAGAGCGCAGTTCTTGTAAAATGCGAACAAAAATAAACGGGTTGTAATTTTCTAATATAACCAAAAATGTAATAGAATCTAGTCAGATCGATATCAAAAAATAGTTCCCTACCAACTGTGTTAAGGTAGTTAATTAAACGCAATTATTAGAAAATAATATATGGGTTCCTTACTGGCTGATAGATCATCAGCATATTTATAGCATGCGTAAGTGTGATAGGGCTGTGAAAAACAATATCTTATTTATACCGTGCCTGGGCGTAATATCAAATATCGTTAAACCGATATCATTGCTCTGCGGAAGGTCGCAGGAATGCATAAATATAAAAAACAATTTTTTCCGGTTTTCTGGAATTGAGTCTGGAGAAAAATGATTTTAAATGTTTGCCTTCTGTAAACACTAAATTTTATTTATGTCCAGATCATTTTGATGATTTTTCTTTGTGATTCCCTAAAAACATGTTTAACAAAATTTGCTTCACTACCCCCAGATAAATAGAAGCCAAAAATTAATTAAGTAATGTTTTATGGCTCAATTTTAAAAACTGTTTACGTATTAAGAAACAAAGCATTTGTAGACAGTTTCCTTTTGCGTTACAGAATGCCAGAAGGTTATTATTATTATTATTATTTATGACAGTGGCACACACGCTAAAGGTAGATCCTATGCCACTCGACGAGCGGTGTGTGCGCGAAGATGTTGATTGACACGGTTCTTGAATAGTCGTAGGTTATAATTAGGGGGAATCAGATGTCCTGGGAGCGAGTTCCACACTAATGTAGTGCGCCAGACAAAGGAGTCCTTGTAAAACGACGTTCTAGGTGATTTCAGTTGTACAACGAACGGGTGCGTTCTGTCGCAACAGTCTGGCAGGTGTTGCTGGGGCGGCCAAATCCTGAAAAGATCTGTAAAACAGGAATATCTCGGCCACATGTCTGCGGTGTTCCAGACTATCCAGATCCCGGGTCGCCGACGAGTCCAACAGTTTTAAAGTGTGCTTAGGTGTAGAATCCCAGATGTGTGAGCAATATTCTAAGCACGGTCTTATTTGCGCTTTGTAGAGCAAGAGTAGTTGCTGCGGTGTATACAGTTTTTTGTTGCGAAATAGCCCACCAAGCTTCTGCGAGGCTGATGTTAGCTAGGGAATACAGTTGGTGAAAATATTGCGACCTGAGGCACTCCCGCATTAACGGTGAATGTGCCTGAGATGTGTCCATCAACTGCAACGTGCAGAGATCGATTCTTGAGGAAACTGACAAGCCAGCTGCAGAAAGACGCTGGCAGTCCGAAGGACGGCAGTTTGTTGAGCAATCCATCTTGCCAATCTCTGTCAAATGCCTTCGAAATATCCAAACCAATCGCTCGAGATTCTCCGTAGTTCTCAATTGCACTACCCCTCTGTTTGCGGAAGCCGTATTGGTTATCGTTAATTATTCTGTTAGTCTCGAGGTACTTGAGTAGTTGCTGATTGACTGCACGTTCCATGACTTTGGAGATTATTGGAAGCAAGGCAATTGGGCGATAGTTTGAGGGCGTGGTTTTCTTGAAACAGGTTGTACTGGAGCGACTTTCCAAGAAGATTGATAAATCCATTTCCGGTAAGACAGAGAAAAAGTCGGAAAAAATGAGGTTAATTCGTTGGCGCAGTTCTTTAACACGATGGCAGGTATTCCATCCGGCCCTGATGCCTTTTGCGGATCTAGTTCTTTGAGGATTTTATGAATATCACGGTGGTGAAACTTAATCTCTGTCATGGTAGTGTTGATGTTGGATATGGTGGGAAGAGCCTTGCCAGTGTTGATGTTTGATATGGTGGGGAGAGCCTTGCCATGGAGGTCGTTTAAGGTAGAGTGCGATGAAAACAATTCTTCGAACATATTTGCTTTTTTCCTTAGCTGTAGTTGCCGTGACCGTCAAAGGTGGAAGATACGTTTTACGTTATTACTTACTACCTTTGCTACCGACCAGAAATACCTGAAGTTGCAAAATTTATTACTGTTTCTTTCATTGTGTTTGTCCTTAGTTTCGTCAATCACACGTTTGCATTCATTTCTCGCTTCAGTAAAATAACTGCGACTTTCAGGCGTCTGATTTTGCTGTTAGTACTTGTAGGCTTGTTGTTTCCTACCAACGGCTCTTTCGCATCTACTGTCGAACGAGGGCTTCCCTTGCTTCCATTCCTGAGACGATTTACTTGCGTAATCTCTTCGCAGCAGGCGTCGAGCCAAGGAAAATCCAGGTAGGATTCTCTTAGATCCTCTCAGTTTGCACAATTGTAATCCATATTTTCCGTGGCAATGGTGGATCCTGCTGTGGCACTGGCAGTTCACAAACCCGTAATAAGTTTGTGGTTGGAAGTACTTAATGGCGGACCAACTGTAATTGTGTATTGGTGAGGATTTGTGGCTAGAAACAGATCCAGGAGGGCGGCAAATTCACCCCTCTCTGGGATCCGAGTTGGTTCGTTTACAAGTTGCCCACAGCTGATGTCAAATGCTTCAGCTTCTCTACCTTCGTTAGTCGGAACTCTACGTTCTAATAGGAATTTCGATTGCAAAAATTAAGTGAAAAACATCTTTCCAAAGAAGAAATATTTGCTAAAGAGAGCAATACAGGGCTGGTTCAACTCAAGTGGATAGATAAAAGGGATGGTTTTGCATTATCTTCCAAACACACAGATGCGACAGTGAAAATGTCTAACAGTCCGTGCGTGACAGGAGAAAGAAAAACCTGTCTTGATTGCTGTCTACAACAAAAACAAGTATTTTATTGAGATGTCGGATCAGCTAAAATCTTACAATACCTGCCTACGAAAAGGACTTAAAGTGGTACAGGAAGCTTTCGTTTGAATTCATACTCTATTGTAAATTCACATATTTTGTACACAGAAGTAACCCAAAACAAAATTTCAATTACAGAATTCAAAGAAAAAATTGCAATGTTTATGTTAGGATGCGATCCCAATGAGTTACGTAGGGAAACGAGGCAGGCACCAACAGAAACGATACATAAATTTGAAGGTATAAGAACGCGTCGCAGATGTGTGGTCTGCTATGAAACTAAAGCAGCCGAAATAGGATCTAAGGCTGCTCAATCAAAAACACCAAGAACGAATTATCAATGCACTGTGTAAAATAAATCGTTTTGTTTACCATGCTTTTGTGTAAAACATGACTCTATTTTGAGATAATAGCTGCTTACGAACAGGCAATTTTCTGACCTAACTTTAAGAAAAGTACTGAGTTGCGCGTACGATCTGACAGAACTAAGTTAGAATCCGTCCTCCCCCCTTACCCCAGCTAAGACACCCGGAATTTCGACTGAGCTAAATTTCTGACCTTAGTTGGCGGGATATATGGCGTTTTTAAAAGTTGGGCTTTACGATCAACGACTTAGTTCAAGTCAGTAACTATCTTCAGGTTAGGTCAGAAAATGGCCTGTTCGTAAGCAGCTAATTAGTCCTGGTTGGTTGCATTTTAGCATTGTTTTATATTATAATGAGTATTTGGTCTACGTTAGTATTCAGTTTCTAAGGGTTACTATGTTTTTTCTATTTTTTTATAATAAAATATTTTCAGTTGAGACGTCCTCTTATTTTATTGAAAAATAAGAAAAAATTGGAAGGGTTTTTCACTAGAGTCCCCAGCGCCATACTGTAAAATCATAGTATAAACAAACTAATAAGTTCACTCAGCGGTAAATCTTTTGATGTAATTCAGCCACATGCTTTTATATCACGTGATAACTGAAGATGAGCGATGCGCTGCGTAAGTGTCCGATCGATTCGCGTGGCTTCCTCTAGTCAGGCGTTTACGCAAAGTTGTAGAAAGTATTTTCATGTAGGAAATTGAAAAAAAAAATGATGTACAGGGTGCTATTTTTAGGTAATACCACTGTTGTTATATCAGAATCTAAAAAGAATTTAACATCGATCTTGAAAAGGCATCAATAACGGCAACTTTTTCAACTTTGTAGCTTTGACCGTTTCAAAGATAGCAATAATAGTGGAATTACCTAAAATGTATTTAAAAATATATAATAATATAATACTTCGGCACCTCATTTTTACTATACTTCTTTGATTTCATGAGAGTTATTTTTCAAGGCCACGTCACGACATGGCTTGTTTTCGTCTCGCGTTACGGAAGTTTCGTATCGTTGAATGGACGACTAACCCACACTAACCAAATATATCAAAATTGATTATACCGTATCGGCACCGGCACCGGTTCAAATGACTACAATAAGTTGAGACTAAGTGAAACTAACCGAAAGTTGGTTCGACGATTAACCAAAACTAACCAAATCCATTAAAATTGAATATAACGTATCGTAACGGGATCAAATGACTAAAATAAGTTCATACTAACTGAAACTAACCGAAAGTTGATTGGACGACTAACCGAAACTAACCAAATCTATTAGAATTGATTATAACGTATCGGAACCGATTCAAATGATTAAAATAAGTTGAGACTAAGTGAAACTAACCGAAAGTTGAATCGACGAATAACCCAAACTAACCAAATATATTAAAGTTGATTATAACGTATCGGAACCGCTTTAAATGATTAAAATAAGTTGAGAATAAGTAGAACTAACCGAAAGTTGATTGAACTACTAACCCAAACTAACCAAATCTATCAAAATTGATTATAACGTATCGGATGACCAAAATAAGTTGAGACTAAATGAACCTGACCGAAAGTTGATTGGGCGACTAACTTAAACTAACCAAATCTATTAAAATTGATTATAATGTATCGGAACCGCTTTAAATGACTAAAATAAGTTGAGAATAAGTGAAACTAACCGAAAGTTGGTTCGACGACTAGCCCAAACTAACCAAATCTATTAAAACTGATTATAACGTATCGGAACCGATTCAAAGGACTAAGATAAGTTAAAACTAAGTGAAACTAACCGAAACATGATTCGACGATTAACCAAAACTAACCAAATCTATTCAAATTCATTATAACGTATCGTAACCGGTTCAAATGACTAAAATCAGTTGATACTAACTGAAACTAACCGAAACTTGATTGGACGACTAACCCAAACTAACCAAATCTATTAAAATTGATTATAAGGTATCGGAACCGATTCAAATGATTAAAATGAGTTGAGACTAAGCGTAACTAACAGAAAGTTGAATCGACGACTAACCCAATTTCAATTTACTAAAATAAGTTGAAATTAAGTGAAACTAACCGAAAGTTGGTTGGACGACTAACCCAAACTATCCAAATCTATTACAATTGATTATACCGTAATGGAACCGGTTCAAATGTTTCGATACGTTATAATCAATTTTAATAAATTTGGTTAGTTTGGGGTTAGTCGTCGATTCAACTTTCGGTTAGTTTCATTTAGTCTCAACTTATTTTAATCATTTGAACCGGTTCCGATACGTTATAATCAATTTTAATAGATTTGGTTAGTTTGGGTTAGTAGTCCAATCAACTTTCGGTTAGCTTTACTTAATTTCAACTTATTTTAATCATTTGAACCGGTTCCGATACGTTATAATCAATTTTAATAGATTTGGTTAGTTTTGGTTAATCGTCGAATCAAGTTTTGGTTAATTTCACTTAGTTTTAACTTATTTTAGTCATTTCAACCGGTTCCTATATGTTATAATCAATTTTAATAGATTTGGTTAGTTTGGGTTAGTCGTCAATTCAACTTTCGGTTAGTTTCACTTAGACGCAACTTATTTTAATCATTTGAAACGGTTCCGATACGTTATAAACAATTTTAATAGATTTGGTTAGTTTGGCTTAGTCGTCGATTCAACTTTCGGTTAGTTTCACTTAGTCTCAACAAGTTTCAATCATCTCCTGGTGATGCTAACATGGTTAGCGAAACGCGCGTCGAGTGCAATAATTCTGTTTCGGTATTGTGGATAAAACTTGGTTTTAATGCATGTTGCCGAAGGTTCCGAACCCCAACATAGACAATAATCCTAAGGTAACTTAATTATTGTAAGAAATAAATTAAAAAATGATACAAACCTTGGTGAACCCACAAAACTCAATATTAGCATTATACTTGATTTATTTACTTTTTCAGCAAAAAATACATATTTTCGAAATAGTAACTACTTCCAACAAAACAATTAATGGTAATATTTCTATAGAAAACGTTGAATTAAATTTTGTTGGGCATTATCAATATATGCCTTTAATTTAGTGGCGCTATATACCTGACATTTTCTCAATTTATCCGTATAATGAACATTTTTTTAACAATATTCTAAATAATATCGACACAAAAGAACACAATTCACCATAGAAAAATAAATTAATAAACAACTTTGACTCCCTGACGTTCTTATCAAATGACTTACATATTCTCGAAACAAAAAGATCCAGAAAACCTACACACAAACAGATATTTAAACTTTAAATCAAATCACCCACAAGTGGTTAAAAGGAGGATTGGAAAAAAATCTATATGATCAAAATTATTTGTAATAATAGAAATTTCATCGTAGAAAAAGAAATTCTAACTAATGCTTTAATTAATAATAACTTCTTATTGATTTTATTTTTTTTTTATAGAATTTGTTCCTATGCCTTATAATTGCTGGGTAAATAAAACGAATAAGTAACAAATTTTATATTCGCAATATTTTCAAAACACAACAGTCCAACCCAAACTGAACAAAATCGCACAATGAAAATGAAAATGCAAAAAATGTCATCTACAAGATACCATGCGAAATTTGAAAACGTATGAAAGAACACCAAATTTACATTAAAAATGACACAATTCCATAAATCGCATATTTGTCAACACGCATTTGGTAACAATCGTAGAATACAACGGAACCCTTCAAGCATTATAATTATTACTAAAATTAAGGAAAGTGGCTTAATATCATCAAATAAAAATGAATGTTGATTAATTTCTGCCGATTCTAATAATACTTGGTCGCTTTTAAAAAAAATTAAGCTGATAAGGGACACTTAAAAATTAAATAATTCATTAAGCAAAAAACCTCAAGAATGATTTACCTAATAACACGTCAATATCACATAAACCTAACCAGTAATTAAATGACATTACATTATTTTTGTCATCTTCTCAAATTTAAAACTTACCCTGGTTTGCTAGTCTAAACACTATAATTGTATTCAGTAATAATTTTCATTTTTAGATTTTTCGCATTTGTCAGATTTGTTCATCAAAGCAAGGTTTTTCAGTTTCATTAGGGCCATTAATCAATTGTACAATTTACACCCTGGGGCCAGGACCGAATAGGTCTAATAACTCTTATATTAACTTCAATAAAACTGGTCCAGAAAAAGGTAAAAAATCTATCTCAAAAACAAGAAATATGTCTCCACGGACCAAAATCGCACATTCAAAAGTTTTCTGCTATATCGAGATAGCAGGGTATACTATACTATATTATGTACCTTCATTTGTTTCATCATATACTGCACGAGATTTCCGCTCTCTGGACGATCTTCGCGGCTCATAATCACCAATAGTAATTACATTTCTACTCTTGAATTCTGCTGATGAATCTAGCCAAATAAAATAGATTTATTACATTAAAACTAAGTAAAATTAACATAAATAGCACAATAGTATTAGTATCTACGATAATATTCATATTCCTATTAATGTTACATTTACATTCAATTTCACTTCGAAGTAAAAGTGGCCGCTTTTTGCTTGCTAAACGAGAAACATATGTTACCATTTACATTAAATTTATCTTTAGGCCCATATCGAATTGCTGCTTGTAGACTGCAAACGGTAAATTACAAACTGAATTTGGAGGTTAGGTTAAATCAGCTTTTTTTTGTTTTGATTTTGATTTTTTATCAGATTTTGGTTCATTTCAAAGGGTAGAATCGATTATCATATTATGGTAAATCGATTACTCTGCAATGTGTTTTATTATTCGTTGATATGAATATAAATGGGCACTAATCAATCTGTGAATTTCTAAGCTGCTTAATTTGATATGAAATTGAATGTAAATAAGGCACGTACACTAATTATTGTACTTTTAACAAGGATGAGAAAAACTAAAGTGTGACCAATATTTCCAGCAAATACCTATTTTTCAGATTACTTATACTAATCAGATTACTTTCTTAGAGATAAAACGATATTGGATACTGTGTAAGTAATATTCAGAGCGTCCCAACTGCTCGGTAGATCTTAATATATCTTTTAAAACTGGCGATATTTGCAAGCTTGTGTTGGTTATACCGCTGTTATTACCAAATGTCATTTAAAATTCTAGCAGTAACAAAATGTTCTCGTTCCAATAATTTTAAAATCAGTTTGAAATCACTGGACATGATCTATCCTAGATAG